>CM069456.1:52769094-52980906 GCA_035610835.1 Ophiura sarsii | reverse complement strand
AATGTATATATAGTAGGCCAGTGGCAACCTACGTGTTCAGTGGAAGCGGCAATCCATCCTGAACGGCTCTTTTCAGAGCCACCAATTCTTTCACAAGTAGGAAAGGGCACCTACTCTCAAATCATCGGGCAAGGGGGCCAGCCGCAAATGATGAATACAAAAGTGGCAATCTCTATGTTTTGTTTAATATTATAATAATTTGGTCCTGAAGAAGTCGGAGCTAATCCTGACGAAAGCTTGACAGATTAAAACTTGTCCGACGGCGAACCCGTAAACTTTTAACTTGTATTATGAATACCCGTCGTAAAAGCCTATTCTCACAATATAATATAAATACCTTTGGACTAAAGTATACATGTAGTCGATCTCTAGACCTCCCCCATGACCCTATGTACTTGATTGTATTGAACAATACTGGTACATAGTTGTGTTCCAGCCTTGGAACTAATCAGTGGCGTACCCAGGGGGGGGGGGGGGGGGGGGGGTCCAAGGGGTGCCGGTCCCCCCTGAAATATCCCTGTCGGTAAAACGACCCTCCGTCGGTATAAATTTGCGATTTCGACCATGCGATTTCTTTTTAGACGGTTATGCGGACAACTTCATCCGCTCCCACCCCCCCCCCCCCCCCCCCCCCCCACCCCCACCCCCACTTATCAATGACGGGGACAAAATTGTGCAAGTTTTACGATTTTTTGGGGGGAGTCTGTAAAACAAATTGTCTGTAGATGTACATCATGCCTTTCGTAGGTACAACTATGGTCGTGCCCGCCCCCCCCCCCCCCCCCCCCCCCCCCCAGTTTCCAAAAGCTGGGTACGCCACTGGAACTGATGCCTTGATTGGAACACTAACATACGTGTACAGTCCAGAAAATGGTACCTAAAGTACATTATCCTTATGTTCAATTTACGCACTGAATGACGATTCTAATAAAAGAGCTCTCTTCACGTAAAAAGTGGCCAAAGCTGAATTTGAGCATCCCGAGTAGATTTGCCATAATTTGATAACGGAAGCTCCAACTTTGATAGAAAAGATGGCTGAACATGAGTACTAATATAATAGTTCGTGAACAATTGTTATAAATCATGGAACACTTTTTGACACGCCCTGTATTCAGTGGCGGCACTACAGGGGGGAAAGGGGGGCCAACAAAATAATTGCCCCCCACCCCCCCCCCCCCCCCCAAAAACAAAAAAAATCAATTTAGTTAAAATTAGAAAAAAACTGAGACCATTTTAGCATATAAAGGCTTTTTTTTATGCGCTGTGCGCACATATTCTTACTAAATTAGACCAAATCAAACATAAAACAGCTAAATTGATAACCTAATCGGTATTCGGCCAATACTGGTCGCCTGATTCGAAGGAATTTAAGGGATCGTCCAATTTTTAAAGGCATTATGTGACCGTCCACACGAATCTAGAATCGTTTCAAAAAGTAGTGCAATGCATTATAATGAAATCATAATTACAATCTCCTTCAGCATATAATCAACTTTTAGGCGATAACCCTATGTTAAAAACTCACAACAATCGAAATAATGTATAAAGCATTTTAACCTCTGATTTAAGTGATTCGTATTTTGAACTCTATGTAATTTCTTTTCTTGAAATGTTTCATGTATAGTCCTCATTAGCTCAAACGGCAAAGCGCTGGCTTCATTATCATGAGGTCAGTGGTTCGAATCCTGTAAATGTGATATGTTTTTCTGTTTGTAATTACACTTTATTTTTAGAAATTGACAGGATTGCTTATCGTTCGCTATATTTATTGAATTTTGAATGATACTTTTTTCTTTTGCAATTTCACTGCGATAAAGAATGTCCTGTAAATACAATTGTGTTGACTATTCCGTTCATTGAACTATGGAGTCTGCAAAGAACAATTATTATGTAAATAAGAAACCAGTCGGCTTATGTCCTTGAATCGATTTTCTTATTTCCTACACCATCGATCCGATGGTGAATAACAATCACACTTTTCCTAAGTACCGTTAATGATCGTTTGCGAACGACGAAGCCAAGCTGGCGCGTTAACTGTCAATCTCATCAACTCGTCCTTATCAGCTATCTAATTTAAATATTCATGAAATGCAAATATTGCAACGCCCATCGTACGTCGCTGCCAGACGAAGCCATCCATGATTTGATATTCCGATTTTGTTCTACATTAAAATTAATTTAAAAAAAATAATTATTGCTATTTCATGCCATATAATAGGTAATTCCGCCTGTCTTAAACCAAATCCGCGCCAGTGTATTAGAAATTAGCTTTTTTTCAACCATTAATGTGAATAATTTCTGTGCCATAAATGTGTTTCAAAGAGATTGGGATCATCATGTCTAATATCCCCTGGTTGGCTTCGACCATGTTATAGCGCCAACTAGACTAGTTGCGACAAACTATTAAGGTCAAGAGAATCGGGGTTTTATCTCAGGAGTTTCTTATCCCATAACTATTAATATCCCTGGCCGGGGCAAGAAGAATCAAGTGTGTCAGTGATAATGCGCACGCTCTACTGGACACAAACTTGTTTTTTGTGTTTTTGGCCTTTGCTTATTGTAAAGATTGTAGTCAGGGGCGTAACAGAGGTTGGTTGTCAGGGGGGCACAGCCAAAAAAAATCCTGGTAGAATAATTCCGTCCCGGAATTTTTCGTAAAAGGTTGCCCCAAATTGTTTCCAAGTCAGGGGGGGGGGGGGGGGGGGGGGGGGGGTAGGGTAAAAAATTTCGCACGGTCACAAAATTCGCAGTACAAAAAGCACAACAACACTTTGTTGACTGTTGTGCTTTTTGTACTGCGAAATTTTCTTCTTTCTTTCTTTCCCTTTCTTCTTTTCTTTCTTTCCCCTTTTTTCTCCTTTTCCTTTTTCTTTTCCTCCCTTTTTCCTTTCTCTCTCTCTTTTCTTTCCCTTTCCCCCCCTTCTTTCCTCTTTTCCCTTCCCCCCCATTTTTCCTGGTGGTAGGTTTGAATTTCCTGCTGAGCACCTTCAGGGGGGCACTGTGCCCCCCTGCCCCCCCGGCTGTTACGCCACTGATTGTAGTAAATGCTTTAGTGAAGTTTGTAAATGGCAGGTTTATTCATAGATCTGTAGATCGCCTTGATTATTGTGCTCTACTATTTAACGTGATAAACGCCTCCACTGGGTCGGAACGTGTGGCTAGTGAATCGTGTCCAACATAACTGTCGAATACTATGACAATGTTACAGTAGTTAGTGTTGAAACTACCCTTCACTGATTGCATTTACTATCACTTTAATATTCTTGGATTGCGGCTCAGTACATTACAAACGTGTCCAAATATTTACGTTTGCTGTTGTGTGTACAGGATTGAATGAAATGGCGATGATACGACAATTGCAGTGTATGATTAAGGTATTTATTGTCATGTTTTAACATAATGCAGTGTGGATGGACCAAAGAACAGGAGGAGGGGTTAAATGTGGTAACAATTAAAATTAGGCCCGCTTCCTCCGGGAATTCCTGGGACGCTGGGGTGACAGCTAGGCGATAGAGACGACCAACACACCGCGAGCGCTGGGCTTCCCAGGCTAAATGTTCGCAGACCATACCCGGGGTGTATAATTATGGTGTGGAAAGAAGTTGGTGTGTGTACATGTGCCTAGAAGTGCTACTACGGCGATCAGGATTACGCTTGCGTTGCGCAGAAAAGAAAAAAGTATCGAAGCGTCAAGCAAACGCATTAAGGTCACGAATCGATTGAATTGTCCTTGGCTTTCCCCTATTCGCTACACGGTTGAACTTGCCCTAATTCATCGGTTTTTACATACATGAGTATAACAACAACAAAAGTATTGGACCGATGATAGCAAAATTATACATTTTTGGAAAGCTCTCAAATAGGGGAATTCAAAATGGCGTTTAAATCAGGATAGGGTGCTTACCCCAATAAAATATACTTGTAAACTCTAATAGTTATGAAATTTAAACGTTTGTGCTCATTTACTTCTTGATATAGTTTATTTCAACAAGTTACCATTGACAAACATTATGTTCTGATGGTAATTGCATGAGGAACTAATATGCACAGTAAAATTATGATTGGGGTAGGTATCAAAATATTATCGAGCTTAAATCAAAATATGAAAAATATGGATATTTTTTGAACATTCTTAATCACAACATGTTAGCATTAGATCCTATCTTAGATCCTATAGATTCCTTGTGCGACTACCGTTCAGAAAATATGTACTTTTTATGGGGTAGAACAAGTAAATATTGCGATATGCTAATTCGAATCTCAGATGGTGTAAAATGTAAAAATCTGGACATGCAACGGTTAGGGTGGCGAGTTCAAAACACATGGCCATATCTCAGATTTTTTATATCGATTATTGATTTTGAATTAACCAACATTATAGTACCTGGTCAGGGACTTTTTGTTAGGTGTACATACATAGAACGACGCGACATAGACATCATGGGAAAACTCAAAGGCTTAAGCCTGGAGTTTTCCATCACCAGTTGATCTCAGTTGAAAATTCCCATAGCGTTACACTGCCGATAATGAGCTAATTGATATTCATGAGTGTGATTTACTATTTACAGCGATGTTACATTGGAATTTTGACCTGCTCGATAAAATCATGAATTGTAACGCTTTTAAATCATGAATCTGAATAGGAAAGATGAATTTATTGGTATAATGGTACAATGAACACAATAAAATGGTAATTGGGTCTGATGGTTTAATACTTGTCGACAACACAGTGATAACTTGCAAGCTTCCAGGGGGAGAAATACTTTTGCGCGGCAGTGTATTCCAGTTCAGCAAACTCATATTGAACATTGGATCAACTCTTGATATTTTCAGCCGAATTCAACCGCATCTGTCCTCTTCCACCGTCGATATGTGCATTCGGAACGAAGCGTGACAGAACCAAATGAGCAATGGAGCACAAGTTACAATTCCGCTGAAGGTAGGACAATTCATAGCGAAATTTACGTTGCTGTCTGCAAACAATGCTTTATGTCCGAGTTACCCCTCGCATGAGGTCCTCTAAAGATTCCTTTGCAAGTCACTCAACTGGCGTGTATTCTCGTACGTATCTAAAGGTGTTTTTAAGTTAAACACTTCGTTTAACTAAACGCAATTCTCGAAAAATGGTTTAATTTACACGCGTCTAAAATTGTCTAACTTTAAATATGGTATGGGATTACGTAGTTTAAATCGCGTTTTAACTAAACTTCTGAATCAAGTGTATATCATTACGCTACAAGGCCCGCTTAGCAGCGCTATAAATTGTTGCCCTAAAAACCGGCACCAAATTTAAATATTCGCCTTCCATCAAAGCTGGTTGCTATATGACATAATTCTCGTGTGCAACCAACCGGCTGTATTGCAACGCCCATTGAGTAGTTTAAACGCATGAGCGTGGATGTAATTTGCAACATAATGGAAACTCACCCATGCAGTTAGCAAGAAGTACCGCTCGAATTTAAATATACAACCAGGCAATCCTCTTGTAGTAATTGATAAGAATATGTTTACCAGACCGAATTAATAGCGCTCCTAAGCGGGCAATTTATGTCATGCGTGATTTTCCGATCGTGATGCCATGATTTAATACGAATAAAGATTTTTCAAAACGATGGCCCTTAATATACAAACAAATAATCAGTTAATAAATTAATTAGTGAATCAACAAATTAATTGGTAACTTCTTTGACCCAATAACGATTCATTGGGTTTGAACATATTAAAAAAGCGGAGGCCTTAGTAGTGATTGTCTGAATGAGTAAATGAATGCATATACAGAATTTAGACAGGTATTAAGCATATCTCATTAAATATTTCGAACTTGTTACTTTTGCCATTTGGTACAGTGTATAACCCTATCGTGTTTGAGCATGGCGATTGGTATAGACATGTAGGTATTGTCTCCTCGATAAGAATATCGCTGTTGGTAAATTAAAATCGTGTGCTAATTAGCTTTAATTAAGCAAAATTAAGAACCAATACCTAAATTTAATGCAGTATATACTATTTTAGCAACACTACTCTATTGAATTTACGGCGAACTCACTAATGTGTGTCTTTGTGCTGCTATTGAATGGAGTTGCTACCTCGAGTTCGAATCCCATTGATCATGAATACTTTTAAGGAAACAGACGCGAGTTCCTTTTAGGAATATTCGCTGGTATTGTTCTCAGGTATGCAGCTATCGCTCGTAATCCGACGTCATTCGTCTTACGTAGCACGCTGTATTCAGCTCTGTCAAACTAGCCAAAAAAGTGATATTTTCATTTTTTGTTCAATTTTTTGTTCACTTTTTGTCACTTTTTTTGTCAGTATTTCAAAAATATTAAATTAGGTTTTCAAAAAAAAAATCGGCCCTAAGTTAGTGTCTTTACATCATTATCTAGCAATTTGGGATTTTTTACTCAATATTATTTTTGTTAGCTTTGTTTACTTTATTGGTCAAAAAAGTGATTTGTTTTGTGTGATTTTCTCAAAAAATCAACATTTTTGGCAACATTGATGCCAAATTTGGATTCTCTGATCCATTTCCTTACAAAAATGTATACTTTTGTATACATTTGAGTCATAGTTCAATAATTACAGCACTCACAAAATCAACAACAAAAACTTCCTTAAATCCCCCCTTAACCGCATGGAAAATAACAATTGATTGTACCCGTACATTTGTTATCATTTGTGAATTTGCACATAATTATAGTCAATAAATCAATGATAAAGTAATTAAGCAAAATACGAAATTCAAAAATAATAAAATTGTAAATGAAATTGATTGTACCTTAGCTGTACATTTGTTATCATTTGTGAATTTGGATATAGTTATAGTCAATAAATCACTGGTAAAGTAATAAAGCAAAATGCGAATTTAAAAAAAAATGAAAATGAAAATTGATTACAGTACCTGTAGTGTAAAGTTTATATCATTAGTAAAATGTGCATACTTATAGTAAATAAATCAATGGTTTATATAAAGTAATTAAGTGAAAAGTGAATAACAGTGCGATGTCTCATCGAAGAGGTGTTGTTGTTTCTCAAGGGTGTAGCTAAGCGAAAGGGCACGGGACATAGGCATGATAGGCGAGAATGATCGTAACTCTAATGAGGGCACCCTCAATTTTGTTCAGAAGTTAGGTTTTCATTATACTAAGTACGCTGTGCTTACATTTAGAACTAACTACTATCTAAAATCATAGAGCTTTTAATACGAAATATTTCATGTAAATTTCATGAATTTTATAGTTCTGATGTAGATCTACATAGAAATATCAAAATTCATCTTAAGCCTAGGAAATGAAAGATTTTAAATAGGTAAACAGTTGCATATTTGAGGTTAATAAATAAATTTGTTGGCACTTTTTTTGGTCAAAAACTAAACATATTTTTATGAAAGAAAAGAAAAAGAAATAATTCCTAGAGAAGTGTCTTAAGATGATTTTAAAAATATTTTAAAATACCCTTTGCTGACCAGCCTAAGAAGAAAAAACACAATTACGTGCCATACTATAATAATATTATCTTGAGGAAGAAAATTGATCAACTGCTGATCTCTCAAAAATATGCGTCTCACATTGAATACTTGGTTTTGGTCAGTGGAACTCTCTCCCAATGACTCTCCGCTCAGCATCTTCACCACAGAGTTTCAAGAAAGGACTCAAAACTTACCTGTTCACTCAATGATCTCGTTTTCATATGTTTTTTCTCCTATGCATTGTATTTTTTCATGGTTTCTCTGATGTACCTGTAATTTATGTTTTTGTTGTTGTATTTATATATTTTTGCTTTGCATCATCACACCCCGCTGTGGTCTTTTAGAAATGGCGGGTTATAAAAGCCTTTTTGTATGTATGTATGTATGTATGTATTTGGTAAAATCAAGAAAGGATCTATTATTATATATGTGCTAGTTACAGGATACAATTCCAACATATTGTTATTTTGCATATAACAAATCACATGATTAAATAGATATAATTATTACAGATGTTCATTGTCACAAAATTAATGCAATTGAAACTGAGTAGAACGGTCGACTCCAACTATGATATTGTTCATTTATGTCAACCCATTGAAATTATTAGAAAGCAACACATTCCATTGTCAACCGAATAGACGATTCCAGTTAGCTCATTTCTTATCACGTGTAAGATTTATTATTGTTTATTGCTGCAGATTTTTCGGCATTAAAGTTCATATTTAAAAGCTGTTAAAAAAAACAACAAACAAAAAACGAGAAAAAAATAGGTGTTAATTCACGGTGTGGGTATTTGCTGTCTATATGGATATTATGTTCAGGTGAAGATATCGATGTAATAATTCATGAATGCTATTGTTATCTACTGAAGATAGCAATATAGCTATGTTATCTGAAGATAGCAATGTAATATATTAGTATACTATCTACTGAAGATAGCAATATAACATACGGTTATCTACTGAAGATAGCAATGTAATATATGGGTACTATCTACTGAAGATAGAAATATAACACGGGTGTTATGAAGAAAGCAATAAGAAGAAAGCAATAATTGGGTTATATCTAAGATGAATGCATTAATATATGGGTGCTATCTACTGTAGATAGCAGACATCCGAGTTGTAACGGATTGTTTGTTTGTTTTGTTTGTTTGTTTGTTTGTTTAATTGCACTACTCACCTTAACCAGCTTTACACTCTAAGGCCTCCCAAACAGCAACACACCTATTCAATTTGGGTATCGATGCTGTTGGCAAATTAGGCGTCATTGTAATGATTGCAGGTATTAAATCGATTTCACGGAAAACGAGTTCCGTAATACCCGTGATTCCAAAGCTATAAAAGGGCAACCCATCTGTCCATTTCAATGACGGTCATTTAAATGGACAGGGATAGTACATTGGCATAGCTATAACTAATTTTAGGGACTGCAGTTTTGTTTTACTTAATTGGGGGTAATTAGCACATGTTTTTAATTTACCAACAGCGGTATTCCTATTGGGGAGAACAAATACTACACGACTACATGCATTGCATGCTCCAACACGATAGGGGTTACAGAAATTATGTTAATGAGCTACCTTTTCCTCTACCAATTGGTTTCATGAGCGTGTTTCTGCTGGGGCACTGCAAAAAGTAAACGCTAATAAACGCTAAGTTTCAATCAGTCAGTTTTCAATCCCCCCCCCCCCCCCCCCCCCCCCCCCCCCCCCCCCCCCGTTTCTACTCGCGAAAAGTTACCGCTAAGTTTATCGATCCTAGTCGATGGGCCACGACATTTGACCTTTTGTAATACCAAACAATGCCACTGCACCTGAAAAAGATTGCTTCACAATAATGTGTATAACCCAGCGTGACACGATTCACGGCGCAAACCGCTAAGAATCGCCTTTCTGTTTCTATTGGGTTTATTGCCGATTATTGCCGGTTCCAAACCTGGTTTGTGAAGGTTTTGGGGATTACCAAAAATACCGATTATTGCCGGGTTCTGCCGGTTTCTACTGGCAAACTTAGCGTTTATTAGCGATTTCTTCCCCAGCAGAAACACGCTCATAGAGATAACGAGAGGCCTATTTGTTCACAGTTAGCATGGTTAGACTAGCAAAATTGGTCATGATCACGAATGTACCGACGGCATGCGTTGTGAGTAACGACGGGGTAATTTTAGAGGGGGAAATGCCCCCCCCCCCACCCCCCCCCCCCCCCCCCCCCCCCCCCCCCCCCCCCTGGCTACGCCACTGTGTAGCGTTCGTTACCGTCAACCGATTTTTCGCGAGCCAAATGCTAAAATGGACCTTGTTTTGGTTTTTGACACATATCTTAACGTAATCCTCACGTCCGTTGCAATGTTTCAAATTAACGAGAAGAAATTCCCTTCAACTTTATGATTTGATATTTTACGTAGCAGCTCTAGTTTGGAGTTGGATATGTATTATTTGGTAAGTTACTCCTTCTGATTTACAGTACATTTATATAACACAATACACAGGAATGTAAGCTTCATAAACTAGAATCCAATCTACCTAAGAGAGGCTACGATCAACAAAAACGACGCATTGGAATATTATCGCAAGATGGCAAGTATCAGAAGCATGGAAGAGCGATTTGGACGATGTTTGAATCCGGGCACGTTCTAGGGCAGTCGCATCTGGCAACCGGACAGGTACGTGGTATGTGGTTACCATCAATATCAATGATGGTTGTGGTGTTGGGGTGTCTGTGTTGTCTGTCAGGGTTGTATGTCTATCCGTCGGGGTGTCGTGATGTCTATGGTGAAGCTTCGTGAGGTCAGGTTGTTGTGTATGTCGGTCCGTCTATATTTGTGGATATTTTTTGTATATAAAGAGCGAATGTGAACAATAGCCCAACAGACATTAGCAAGGTTAATGAACTGAGTGATAACAACTCGAACTGGTAACACTCTATAAATGCTCTACTGTACAGAGAGCTCTGATGGGCCAATCAATTGGTTCACTGCAAATCAGAAAATATTCAAGATACAAGTAAACACAAATGGGCAGGGTTAAAAAAGCCAATGAAAGTGGCGTGGAACAGGAATAAGATAAAAGTCCCAACATTTTTTATAGAGAACAACATTACAAATTAATAACTGGGGGTCATTGACATCGAGAGTCTAGACAACAAACTCTTGAAGAGTTGAGGAGAAAGTATTTTGTTCACACGACACTTTAAAAGACTGGATTCCTTCTTCTAGGATGTTGCCAACAACAATGTCTGGAAGACTGTTCCGCAATGGAACAGCTGTATGAATGAAGTTTCTGTAAATTCTGTCTAAAGCAGCAAGTTCTGGCAGTTAGCGGCAAGGAAAGCGCGTGAGGCGGTACTTCAACACTTGAATGATAGCACGACGTCGAACGATGATGTGGGGAGCAATTCTGCTAAACTATTGGACAGTTGTTGGTGTGCATTTTGTACAAGACTGTGGCTGCTGCTACCTGTCGCCTGTGAAACAGGCTGGTGATTTTGAGATGCAGTATGGTGGTATCTGTCAGGGTGTCTGTCGGTGTCGGTGTGTTTGTCAGTTTGTCAATCTGTCGCTGTGTCATGGTGTAAGTCTGTCTTTTTTTAGTGTGTGTGTGTGTTACCATGTTTTTTTGCGTATTCAGATCAAAAGACTTGAGACGTTTCTGAATGGCACTATTACTGTCGCATGGTAGGGGTAAAGATGGAGCTATTTGCAGTTTTTCTCCCCAATGGATGACGATCTCTGCACTGTTAGCCTCTCTTTTGGGGCTTAGAGGCGTTGTGACCTTCCTTTCTCCTTTCTGCATGTTCTGTCCCTTTTCCTTTCCCTTTTCCCTTTCCTTCCCTTTTCCTTTCCCATTTCCCTTTCTTTCCCTTTTTGTCTCCTTGTCTCAATTTCTTTCCCTTCCTTTGCCTTCCCGATATTCCGCTGCCTTCCCGATTTTCCCGGTCAATTTATTTTGGGCAATCTGCCCCCTTGCCCACTCCCACCCCACCCCCTGGCTTCACTACTGAGAACAACGTCTATATTATAAATCACAGGAGGCGTGTGCGGTTGGTATGTCGTCGGTTCTCCAGGTAGATGACGCTATATCATGCTCACATAGAAATCACGCCTGGGCTTATCTTAAAGGAATACCAGTTCATCAAATATTGGCTGAAGTGACAGGTAACGGTATAACCCGAAGAATTGAAAATGCTATAATGTGGTGTATTAGGTCCTTACGAGGGTATTTATTTTGGTTGCAATGACATAGGTACGCACAATTCATGTATATAGCCTATAGCTGAAGTTTCAATGTTTGTTTGAACATTTACGGGATGCATTTTTAGTTTTCCAAATATTATTGGGCATATATCTGATCCCGTCCGAAACTTGTGTCCCAGGACCACAAGCGATCATATTTTAACATGCATAAGGCATAAAATACTGGTATTAGTGATAAATATTTAAAATATACATTAATCATCAACCCTCATTTCTTGGAGTTTTCCTGTCAATATGGTGTTATGGGTATCATTTATTAATGTGAATCGCATCAGCTCACTTAGCAGTGTTAGTAAACGTAGTAAAAATAAAATCCATATGCTAAATGTAGTGTTTATACAATATACTGACTACAGATGCCGTGCATGTTGAATGTTGGATAGAAGAATATGATATTTGTCTAATATGGATCCATAGACAACTATTACATTTATACGAATAATTATTAGGTTTTTATCTCTCGCACACGTTATTGGCCACACGCACGCGTCATACAGTGCGGGTGCTGCATTCACTCGCCCCCGCGTCCTGTATTCATTCGCTTCTGTAATATTTATTACTAATACCAGTATTTTATGCCTTATGCATGTATATCGTCGCTAGACAGAGGCATAACAAGTTGTCGTAATTGCTCAAGCACAAGGTTCTAAAAATAAACCCATATTTTGTAGATTATATTATTTTGTCGTTGAAAAATAATCTAACTTAAATATTTCACGCTCGTCTGATAATAAAGTGGAATCGTTCAAAACAAAACAAGTATATTTTTATTATCGGTGAGTAATGTAAGTCCGGTAGTACGCCTTTAATCTAATTTAATCAGAGCAGCTGTTTTTTACGAAAAAATTGCACGCCTTTCTGACCCAGTTCTAGTTTTGCTTTTTACAATGTTTTTCGACGTTAGAGATGTGGTGGTGTTTTTGTGTGTACATGATTCTGGAAAAAGTGGACTTTAGGTCCCAGATTCTGGACTGTACTAGTATAGTCCGATATTGGTACAATTTACAAAGTCAGTGTTCCAGTATCGGCCGATATTGGCACATATAAAATGTTCCATTATCGGGTGATACTGGAACATAATTATGTACCAGTATCGTTCAATACTGGGACAAATCTCACTGATATCACGTGTACCAGTATCGCCCGATGATACAGTTTTGAACGATGTACACCAGTATATATCATGTTCCAGTATTGAACGACACTGATATCTGTGAGCCAAAGTACACTTTCTTCGATTACGCCATCACTGGTAGAAATGTGCCAATTACGAATAACATATATTGGGCCTATTATACACTTTTATAGCTTACATAGGATTTTAAAAATAATGTGTGTCCTTTTTTATGACTTCATCAATAGGACGCAGCACCGGTGCTTCGAAAGGAAAAGGTGGATCGATGCACTTTTATAAAAAGGAAACCAATTTCTTTGGAGGCGCGGCCATTGTTGGATCACAAGTAGGTGACGTCACATAATCACATTTGAATATTGCAACAACTACTAATTTTCAAATTTTAGAACCCAAACTCACGCATCCAGTAGCACTGCACAGTTGGCCGTACTTTGTAATACCGATTGCGTTGCCCAATTGAGTATAATGTAAAAAGTAGGCCTACATTTTAAAACATTTTAGAACAATCAACATGTTCAAATCTGAAACAATTGTTTTCCCCCTAGCATTATCCTTTTTTTAAAGGAGCGGGTCTCATATTCTATTTCCATGACCTTTGAGCCCTTTGGCCACATACGCCTTGCCCAGCGTTCGAATTAGGTGGTTGTGCGGTTGCCCGAGACAACCAACATTTAGCCACGGACAACCAAAATGCACTTTTGCAATTGTCCGGCGGACAACCAAAAATCTGACTAGAATTTAACGCATACATTTAAATATTTCACAGAACTGTGAATGAAACAGAAGCAACAGCTAAACACTAAGGAAAACAAAAAAGTTAGTTGACTAGCCCTCTCCGACCGACCCGAATTTTCGGAAATCTAGGGTCGCTATTTTTCTTTTTTTTCCTTCTTTTTGTTCAAAGTAAAAAATTAAAAAATCATAAAAAAAATTCAAAAGAAAAATCGAAAGAAGCACATAACAATAAAGAAAGAAGAAAACGTGTTTTTGAGTAGTATCTGCTAGTTTAAAAAAAAAATCAAAAAATCTCAACAAAAAAAAAAATCTCTTTCTTCTTTAAAACGTGTTTTTGTGTGGTATCTCCCTGTTTAAATGTTTACAAAATAAAAAAAATAAAAAAGACTCTGGCCCTGAAAGGGCAAGTCAACTTCTTTTTTTTCAGACCACCTACCGGAAACAAACATTTTTTTTTTTTTTTGCCTAATGTTATTAACAATTATAATGAAAACCGGCACGATTTCTTCTCCATGTTTCTATAGGTACCATTAGGTGCTGGTATGGCGCTTGCAATCAAGAACAGGAAAGGTGTAAGCCTTGCCTTCTATGGTGAAGGTGCCGCTAATCAAGGACAAGTTTTCGAGGCATTCAATATTGCCAAACTTTGGGACCTCCCAGTGATCTTTGTATGTGAGAACAACGAGATATCTAGACAAACCAGTGTGAACAGGGTGGCAGCTTCCACTAAGTTTTATACCCGCGGAGATTACGTACCGGGAATATGGGTAAGGTAACACAATGTATTATTTATAAGGGATTGGTTGAACTTCGAGTTTAGAACAGATTAACTATAAAAATAAAAATTCGTGTTAAATATTTATAATTTCCACAACTCTCCTACAAAACTGATCAGATTGTAAGGGACTTAATGCAACTTCACGCTTGTTCATGGAATGTTCCGTATTTTCGTAGGAGTTAATGCAACCTGAGACGAATCTCATCACCCAATACATGTACATGTAGAAGTACATACACATATTACATGGTGTCACAATCCCATGTTAATTGTATGACATATTGTAATTTGTTAATCTAGATAGCCTCCCATTTTGAACACAGGTTAGCTTTATTCCGTTATAGCGCCCTCAACGGATTAAAGCGCAATAACACTGAGAAAATAGTTAAAGAATGTAGGATTTCCAATATTTATTGTTTAAGAATGTAGGATATCCAATAGTTATTGTTTATAATTGATCCTTCCTTAGTTTTATCTACCCGGCAATCAAACTCCTGAGTGTTTTAAAATATCATCTTATTCATGAATATCGTTTCAGAGGTCTTTTTAGTTTTAGGCAACACGAAGAATTTGTAAACATGGGATGCTGAAATCTAAATTAACAGATAATAATCTGTCATTCAAATTAACATGGGATTGTGTATCTCAATCTTATGTATATTTGTATGTACTCATACATGTATTGGGTAATCTAAGTTAGCTTCAGGTGCAACTTTACGGGATTTCATGGAATTGTCCTGTGTTATTTTCGCGGGATTTAATACAACTTCGGGTTTTCATGGAATGTTCAGTTTTTCACGGGTTTATATAATTTGTTGTATACGAATTCCCGCGCCGTCGCGACATGGAGACTCCTGCATGCAGAGCAAAGTTAATCTTAAATTTGAATTGATTGATTTGATATGATTATGCAACTCTATTACAAGTAACATTTTAATATTTAGGCGTCGATAAACGTTAGAGAGGGCGGAGGGGGCAGGGCGTGGGGTGGAGGTGGGAGAGAGAGCGGCCCTTTTTGGCAAAACACTGTAACTCGAAAATTGTCATATTGCTAACAAATGATTTTATCTCAAAAAGTCACATTTTTTGAGTAACAGTGTTTTGCCAAATGACGGCCCAGAGGGGGGGGGGGGGGGGGGGGGGGGGGGGGGGGGGTAGCGGACTGAAGAAGAATTCGAATTAAACTTCTATTCAATATGGTTGCTTAAAACAAAAAAGGCCTGTAAAATTAATCTCTCGTATCAAAACCATGCATAGGACTAGCTAGAATGATTTGATTTGAGATCATTTGGGTCCTACGAACCTGGATAACCCAATAAGCTTATATAGCTTATTTCCATTGGGGTCCGTTAGATGTGTGAACAGATACAGACCGGGATGATCCCCTACTCTTTACGAAAGAGTCTGTAACCTTTTTAACGTGCTCGGGTATTGCTTTTCCGATGCACGGGACCAACATTTCTACGTGACTTCCGAACCACTGATTTTTGCTGCCTTAGGAAATCGTCACAATCACTTCGCTTCATTCACCAGGCTAGCGACACGGCGCACACAATGTATCAGCACTTAGATTGTAATATCCCCTAACAGCTCCCCTAACAGTACCTTGCCCAAGGATACAAACATGTTGGCAATAGCGGGCTAGAACTCACAACCTTTGTATCATGAACCCTGCATGCTATCCAATAGACCACACATGCTCTCAGAACACAACGCTGTGACTGTTAACGACAAGAATTTACTACATTGTTTTCTTAATTTAGGTCAATGGAATGGATATCTTAACAGTTAGAGAGGCTACCCGTTTTGCTGTTGATTACTGTCGCTCTGGATATGTAAGTTCTCAGTGGCGTAGCTAGGGTCACTTGTCGGGGGGAGGGTGTTATTCTCGGTGACCACCAGCCTCCAGAGGCGTAGCGTCCCCATACCGGCGTAAAAACTGCAATTTTCTGACCGTTTCCTTTCCCTTTTCCATTTCCTTTCCTTTTGTCTCCTCTTCGCCAGGCTTTCTTTCCCTTTCTTTGCCTTCCCGATTTTCCTTTGCCTTCCCGACTGCGCACTTATGGGGGGGGGGGGGGGGGGGGGGTGTCCCTGTGAAACTAATTAATGTAGTTTCTGTTGATATTCGTGATTTTAAAGTACAAAATGAATACATTATATAAAAATAGCACAGTCTGGTTTTTGAACGAACGAAATTGGTGGAATATATCCGAAGTTATGGTAAAAGAAAGGATTTCATGTTCTCAAAAATATCATTCACTCCATAGCTGTCTATGAATAGCTTCAACCTTCGATAATAAGTTAGGTGGAGCAGCAAGCCCAAAATGTTAAGTTTATCATTTGTTACGTTTATCATTTGTTACATCATGAAAAATATACTTTGAACTTTAATATGTTATAAAAACTAGTGCTGTTTCAGATTTTGTAAATTAAAAAGTTCAAATGTCGGGAAAAATCACGATATTGATATTGGTATTGCTAGAGCAGATTTTAGTTTTTAAAATGAGCCCAATGTGGACTTTGAATGATGTGCCAATACTCTAGTGCAATGTAAACATGATGAAACTATATGAAAAGTAATAAACAATACAATATAAACAAAAATGTTCTGAACCTATGTATATTACAGGGTCCAATTGTTTTGGAATTGGCCACAAATCATTTCCATGGACACGCCATTACGAAAGGTAACTACAAAGATCTTGAACTCAACGAGGACATTTTGACCAGCGATCCCATTGCCATGTTCAAGAAGACAATATTGGATCATCAACTTTGTTTTCAAGAGGAATTACAGGTTGGTAACAGCACAGAGTTTATGTTTGAGGTCCTTAATCCTGAGTAAATAATTCTTTATGCACTTTTATTTGGTATTATGCAGTGGGGGAAAAGTGTTCTTGATTCTGGACTGTACTAGTATCGTCCGATACTGGAAGTTTGGAACATCGTTCGATAGTTCAAAGTCAGTGTTCCAGTATATCGGACAATATTGGCACCTATACAATTCCAGTGTCGGGCGATACTGACTGGAACCATCCATCAAGTCTCTTACGTAACACCTTCTTAACAGCGATTATATTTCTAAAGACAATGATCTCCCGCTGATTAGAATCAAGGAATGTATTAACTATGGCAGATGTAGACACAATAGCAGTGGTATAACCAGTGGGGGAGGGGGGGGGGGGGGGGGGGGGGTATGATATTAGATTTTCAAATCTGGCCTGAATTTGCCGAATGTGTAATTTTAATGTGCAACGTTGTCAACTATATCATAGACGGTAACTTTATACCGTCCATGACTATATTGAGGATTTCCGTAATCGCACGTTCATTTTGAGCTTAGATTGAAAAAAATGGTGGATGTTACAATCTAAGTGCGGATAGGGTTTGCGCTACGTGCTGCACCCTAGTTGATGCGATCTGATTCTGATGATTCACCAGCAGCGAAATTACAGCGCTTTGTATCCTTTGGCAAAAGGCGCTATATAAATGCCGTGTTATTATTATTATTATTATTCTGTCGCCACATCTACACTATATTACTGACTTAACGTATAGTATGAATCTGACTTTGATCAGTGCGCGTGTACAACCAGGCAATCATATTTAAATTCGGGGCGTGTACGAGCGGTACTACTTGCTAACTGCATGGGTGAGTTTCCATTATGTTGCAGCCGGCTGGTTGCACACGAGAATTATGTCATATAGCAACCAGCTTTGATGGAAGGCGAATATTTAAATTTGGTGACGGTTTTTAGGGCACCAATTTATAGCGCTGCTAAGCGGGCCTTGTAGCCTAATATTTTAGCTCTTTGCCGTCCCTATTTCTTGCTGGGAAGGTAAAGACTAACCTGTGTTCATGTAGACATTGTTTGAAGAAGAGCAAAGCTAATTTTAGTTTAAAGCCTCCATCTATCACGTTCGCTGGGGTGTTTTAATATTTTTTTCCATTTCAATCAAACACAGGCGATCGACGCAACCATAGAATCCGAAACCGAAGAAGCTATCGTGAAGGCAAAGGGCGACCCTGAACCGGAAGTATCTGAAACCTTCACTGAAATCTACACAGGAGCAACTATTGGAAAGATTAGAGGCTGCGATTCAATGTCTTTCCACAACCCGTAAACAAATAATAACACTTTCTACGCGGCTATTACCATGTACACAAAACAGATTTGTCAGAAACATTTCCCAATTTTCAAAGTCTATCTTTAAGGGTTACTGAACCAATAGTAGGAATGTTTGTACTTATGTTAATGCATTTCTCATGGTGATTCCAATTATGGTGATGAAATGTAATAACGTTGGTATTTTTGAAACATTTTGTGAAATTTTAGAATATCGTCTGCAGTCTACAGCCGTAGGCCACGTGGAAAGTGTTAACATGCTTTTAAATCACGTTAATATATACATGTTACTATCAATATTACCTATCTGCAATAGTTATCATCGTTCGACACAATTTTAAAGGGCACCTCTATCTGTTTTAATATGTTCGGTATAATCATCTAAAGTGCTCAACAAATGAAAGTCATACACTGTGTTTATTTTCTAGAGTGACTTCCAGTTATTTTGTGACCATAGGTTATATAGACATTTTGATGAATCTTTTTGGCACAATTTGGAACCAAATTCGCCACAAAACAACAAAGATAAGCCATGATTAGCACTAGTTAATGAGAATCCGTGACGTTCCTTAACAGTGATCTTAGTAAACCATCAGACCCAATTACCATTGGTATGTTGTTAATTGAGCGGTCCTTTGTGAAGATGAAATAGTGGGAAACTCTACTGCTTTGAATCATTCTATTGATAACGTGGGTTGTTAGGTCACTGGAGCAAATATGTCAATGAACTACGTGCATGCACACTTTGTAATTTTGCTGGTTCTCCATGTTATTTCAGCCCAATAGTATTGAAATATGATTTTAGATGTGCCTTAAATAAAGATGAATATCTGCCAAAAATATAACCGTCGTCACAAAAATAGTTTTTTTTAAAGCTGGAATGGTTCCTTCTGAGGGTATTCCAATAAACTGCGCATGCCAATTATCATTTATAAAAATCTGCACATGGAGTTTCCATCACCAGTTGATCTCAGTTGAAAATTCACATAGCGTTACACTGCCGATAATGAGCTAATTGATATTCATGAGGTGATTTACTACGGCGATTTTACATTGGAATTTTGACTTGCCCGATAAAATCATGAATTGTAATGCTTTTAAATCATAAATCTAAATAGGAAACATGAATTTATTGGTATAAAATGTACAATGAACACAATGAAATGGTAATTGGGTCTGATGGCTTAATACTTTGTCGACAACACAGTGATAACTTGCAAGCTTCCAGGGGGAGAAATACCGTTAAACATCGTCTATAAGCCCATACTGACTAATAGTTAATAAGCTGAAAATAGATTAAAAGGTATGAGCGCCCTCTTTTGATCTAGGGAAATTAGCACGAATGAGTTTATAGTTGATTCGCAGACATTGGCCGATTCACCATTTCAGTCAGAGGTAACAGAAGCAAAAGAGGGGGAGGCACTCGAATTTTAATCGTAATATGCATGGATAATACCTTGTCATCATCAGTGCCTGTACTATTGTGACGTATTCACCACTATGTAAAGATATGGTGAACAACTATTATTAAACCTAGTGACTGGGAATTTGCGGCAAAACGATCTGCATTGACTTTGCCTGCAAACAGGTGTTATCAATTGCCCGCATATTTTGATAAAGAAGATGTATTGTTATTCAGATAAATTGATAAAGGTATTCAGGCGATCTCATAGCCAGAAATACATAAAGTAACGTTGATAATCCGTATCTTGGTCGATATAACTTTTTCTCCATCTAGGCCAAATGGTTTTGTACCTGGTTTATACAAAAGATGATGATTGAATTAATTATTTTTTTTGTCACAAATGAATATGTAGAACGGGTCTTTTTTATTTTAATGTTTCCTTTATGTCACGTGCATAATAAAAAAGGAAAATAATAAAAAGTGAAACTTGATTATCCACTAAATTATGAATAGGTTGACAAGCATAACATTTTTCTTTTGAAAAATATATAAGGTCGATGATGGTCGACTTTTATTATTGTGTTGACCGCTTCCAAAGGGATTTACATATTTCAAGCTGTTGGATTAAATAGTTGGTTGCCGTGATTTGTAAAGCTACATGATCAGTTATATTCACTAAAGCCACACTATCATAAATAGCATTTGATTATGGAACGCAAATAATAACATCTATAAAAGTACCGCTGTTTCATCATTGGTCAAAATGGGTTCCTCTAACGCCCAATGGACGAGGTCCAAAATCGAAACCAATACGCCCGAGTTTATGAATCTACTATAGTGTATTCGATATTCAATACTATAAAGTTGTATTACTATCTAAATAATTTCATGGACAGACGAATTGCTCAATTGGTAAAGCATCAACTTCGACAGTATCACGTGTTGGGGGTTTGATTCTCAAGTACACCCTTTGCAATTTCTTTTGAAATCCTAGTGATATAGAAATTAACGCAAACTTGAATGTAAACTTATTACTCAATTATACTAGCTTTATTTTTATTTTTCAAAAAACAAGCGCATAATTAATTTGATTATAAAAAGTAATGATCTTAATAGTCCAACCTTTTTAGGAGCTAAACAACATGTATACTACAAATAACTACAGCAAAATGTATTCATTGGCCATTGGCTTATTTTTAATGTTTCAAACAGTAATCTTAAATGTTTCCTTCATCATGATTTAAGGGCGAATTATGATGAGGCATTTTAGGTTGGTATCAAGTTAAGCAACAAAATGAAAGTAAGTATGCAAACAACTATAATCCTGGTCTCACAGGATTATAATGGAATGGATATTAAATCAATTTATTTCCAATAAGATAGAGGGCCGTCCATTTATACCGACCCATCAATCATACATGTAGTTATAAAACAGTATCTGACATAAAGCAGTCCCGTTTAGCTCAATTGGTAAAGCCGACAGTTTTGACTAGGGCAATTGTGATCGCAGGTTCCTGATGACAATTCCTGGATCGAATCTCACTTCAAGACTTCTTATTTTGAAAAGTTTATAAATATTTACGGTGTATATCAAATTCTTAACTTTGTTTTTACCATGAATAAATAGGGAATATATCCATGTCTTTAGTGTGGGTTTTCCCTCTTTTTTCTCTTTTTTTATTTTTTAATGTTATCACAATCGTTTACAAATAGTACAAACATTTAAATAGAATTAACTTCTGAAGACAGTATTAATCATTAATTAAAGGATACTATGACGGGCGGACATTAGTTCAAATCAACCTCCACGACTTGATATTTTTGTGAAGACATGCATGGATGGAGTACAATGAGACAATACGTTGATTACAATTCACTGCTTTTCAGTTCTGCTACTTATGATCTTTTGTTTAAATTGTGGTTTTTGTGAATAGTTGGCCATTGTTGGTTCTAGATGACAATTCCTGATTCAAGTTTCAATAACACGTGGCCACTATACTACCATTTACATGAATGTAATGCATGACCTTCAATACCACGTGAGCTGCTCAAACTATGACATGTTCATTAGGCGGGCAATTTAAAATGTAATCCGTCCAACGTGTGTAACGGGTGGTTCAAAAAAAAGTTGACCCAAGTTCAAAGTAATTTTTCAACCACATTTAAAGTTTCAGATAATTTCTGTTTGCTTAGTCTTAATCAGCAGTAAGTTGTGAAATTATCCTGATAAGATGGTACATTTATCTTGGTTGGTTCTTCAGATATGGTTCATTACATAAAGCATGCACAAAGCTGCCTTGGCCACGGGAGCGTCCTTTAGTAGAGATGGAATGCACAAAGTGGACTTACACACGATGGGTCACAAATTGTAAAAATAGGAGAAAAAGAAACAAGGAGACATCTGAGACATCTGTCTGGTGCTTGACATTACCTACCTATACATATCTACGTTTCTTTGTTGAATGTGAATGGCACATAAGCATAGAGATTGGGATACTTTGTCAGGGCGGGCTTTTCAATTCTGAAACTAGAGCATGCTGTTTTGTTTAAGACAAAAACTAAATAACGCTCCCCTGGACAAGTCAGTTTTGTACATGTTTTCTGTAATGAACCATACAAGCTAAACGTGCCATCTTTTCAGGATAATTTCAAAACTTACTGTTGATTAAGACTAAGCAAACAGAATTTATCTGAAACTTTAAATGTGGTTGAAAAATTACTTTGAACTTGGGTCAACTTTTTTTTGAACCACCCTGTATTACATTTCCGAAAAAATTAAACAGACTTTAAAAAGATGAATGGTGCCGTAAATAAGTCCTTCTCGTGATTTATTTTATTATTTCCACTCAGCTTTGTGTTTTGCATTTGTTTTGTGCTTTGTGTTTCTCCTTTTTAGAGCTTTCTTTTTAGAGCTTTCTTGGGCTATCCTTGGCATTATATGTTTTCTTGTATTAATATGTTGTGTTAATTGTTGTAAGTTTTTAAGGTTTGTATATTTGATCTGATGTATTGTATCTCTGTGTCTTGATATGCCAAATAAAACTAAACTAAACTAAACAAGAATAGGTATGGCACAAACGTGTAATTACTTGCGTGTCCAGTTTGATTACATTTTGTTTCATTTAAAAGAATAAAATAAAAAACCAACGAGAAAAAAAAAAAAATCCCTGTTCATTCATGATAACTTAATAAAACACTGTCCAGAATTTGAAGATTATGACCTTTCCAAAAGTAGAAGACTTGAAGTGAAATTCGAACCAGGAATTGTCCTCTGGAACCTGCGATCCACAATTGCCCTGGCCCAAACTGTCGGCTTTACCAATTGAGCTAAACGGGACTGCTATATCAGATACTGTTTTATAAGCACATGTATGATTGATATGTCGGTATAAATGGACGGCCCTCTATCTTATTGGAAATAAATTGATTTAATAGCCATTCAATTATAATCCTGTGAGACCAGGATTTTAGTGGTTTGCATAGTTACTTTCATTTTGTTGATTAACTTGATCTACCAACCTAATATCATCATAATTCGACATTAAATCATGATGAAGGAAACGTTTAAGATTACTGTGTGAAACATTTAATATAAGCCAATGAATACATTTTGCTGTAGTTAATTTGTAGTATAAATGTTTTTTAGCTTATAAAAAGGTTGGACTATTAAGATCATTACTCTTTACAATCAAATTCATTATTCGCTTGTATTTTGAAAAAGAAAAATAAAGCTAGTATAATTGAATAATAATTTTACATTCAAGTTTGCGTTAATGTGTACTTGAGAATCGAACCCCAACCTCGTGATACTGAAGATGACGCTTTACCAATTGAGCAATTCGTCTGTCCATGAAATTATTTAGATAGTAATACAACTTTATAGTATTGAATATCGAATACACTAAACTTTCGTGCTAATTTCTCTAGATCAAAAGAGGGCGCTCATACCTTTTTATCTATTTTCAGCTTAATAACTATTAGTCAATATGGGCTTATACATGTAGACGATGTTTAACGGTACTAAATCTGAGATATACGTTAAATGAGCAAATTTATTCACCACAGTTTGAAACTCTCTTTCACAAAAAAATCGAATGGATACTTTTAAAGTTACGGCGATTTCGATGACCGCGCATAGCAACAGCAAAGTTGTACTAGGTGTATGAAATCATGTGTTTATAACCCATGTTCTATGCAAACATTTCAATATGACAGAATATCCCTGTATGTTAAATTGTAATTGCTGCTGCAAGTTTTAGTCAGAACATTTTGCTGGTTCCCAGTACGCGACAGGTATTATTTTACAACCAAAACTTTGACAAAGTTTTGTCTCGAAATATCAGTTTTTATGAGAAATTCCAGTAACCTTTTCAAAACATGAGCCATGTTTGAGTATCACTAAGCATTACAGATCCCTGGCCTAATAATTATACGTCATTAGCATAAAATAATGTAAAACTAATGATTTGTCGGAGATGATCTTTCGCAAGCAAGGATATCCAATAGCACTATAACAGCGATAATGAGCTCACGAATATACAGGGTGTCCCAAAAGTCTATGCACGACTTTGAAGCTTTGTATTTCACAAAATATAAGTCGTATTGAAAATATGAATACATATTTAGAAAGAGGAGATGTGGGAAATCATTTTGATACCATACATTGGAGTAACATCTGTTTGTAATGCCACCCTAGAATTAAAATATGTATTACTGCAAAACTGTAATTTTATACGTCGGCGGAGGAATAAAATTCATAAATCCATACCTATTGAGATTAACAAAAAGACGGGTAGAGTTGGTTACACGGAAAGTGATCCGTCAATTGTAATGTTTAAAATTTTTACATTACAGTGATCCCATCATAATAACAAACTATATCACACATAGTTTTCGTTTCTATAGTGAAATCTAGTTTAAATGTTTTCCATTTATACAGAGACGTGTGCTAATGCAAAAACACAGACCTAAAAAATTAAATAACATAACAGAAAAGTGAACACACACATCCCCCAGCGAATAGAACTCTGCACTTTTAGCTGATGCATGTCTTATGACATCAATGTGACTTGTTGATCTACCAGTCTTTTTTCTACCACATCGAGACAAATCATGCACAGTTCCTGTGTTCAAAAATGTATCCACCAACTTAAGAATGGACATTCTTCCTGGTGCGCGTTTCACTTTAAAATGTTTTCTGAACTTTTGTTGAGTAAGTTGAAGTGAATTTGTTTCAGCGTAGAACCATACAATTTGTATTCGCTTATCTATGCTGTAAACCATCTTGAATGAAGACTTTTGCTGTGCAATGTTATCTACTATACCTACATTATTTATGTTGTGAGTGACCGAGTTTGGTAAGCAGTGAACTGTGACTAATGCGCAACGTTGCTTTCATATCGTTAATTTATGCGCACCTGTTTTAGCAACAAATGTGTGGTACTTGGGTGGGTCTCACATGGCCAAAAACTTTCAACCAGTTTTATAATGTTGTGGGTTCACCAATAGGGTTGTGTTTGGTATCATAATAATTTCCCAAATCTCGTCTATCAAAATATGATTAAATTGATACCATATGATTTAAATTTTATGAGATATGACTCTTCAAAAACGTGCATAGACTTTTGGGACACCCTGTATAATGAAGCAAATGTCTATGGGATTTGACTATGTAGATTTTATATTGTCTCGATTTATCTGATGTTGTGTAAAATCTGGTGATCATAACATGCAACAAACATGAATTTATGAAGAAGAACTATATAATGCACACATACACCATCTTTACTTGTGAAATTAATCAAAAGTCTGTTCATAGAAGATGGATTTTCTAGGATATAATCACTGTGCAGCGACTTCTGGTCGGTAGTGTTGTGTAGCTCCTTCACTTCTGGGTGATTTCAAAAACTTATTGATACCCCCTCGTATACCCGACTATAACATTTCTTATTTGTATTTAAAGACACTTTGGAAATATGTTTTTTAGCTTAAAGGGTTATTGTTAGCATGTTATCATGTTTATGTTTTGCTGTACAAAGTTTTATATTTGTATCGTGTGCAATACTTCTCGTTAGATGATAATAATTACGCTGAATCAAATCAAATCAGCATCAGCGAGAGTGTAGTGTTTTTTCTTCGATTTTTCCTGATGTGATCTGCACATACGAATTTATTGTTGATTATATGACAATATTTGTTTTTGATACTTACCATTGTGAATTAACCCTTCAATATCATCGCACAGAATGGTCATAAAAAACGCGTTAAATCTTGTCATGGTGTAAATCCATGTAGCAATTATGCACAGCAACAACAACAAAATTGATCAAAAATCTAATCAAAACAGTATTAAAAAGGGAACTGCTCAACTTTCGATTGATTTTTAATCAACCTTGGTAGATTAAAGTTTTACTCAACCTTGGTAGATTAAAGTTTTACTCAACTTTAGATTAAAAATTACTCCTTTAAAGGATTAAAAAGTTAATCACGAGGTCTATTAAAAAATATTCGAAATTTGAGTAGTTCCCTTTTTAATAATGTTTAGATTAAATATTTTGATCATATTGATCAACAAACCTTTTGCTGTGAAGATACTTCGACTTGGGCAGAATAGAATATAGGCCTAATATGGAAAATCGTGATCCAAAATAAACGACTCAAACCCGGGGGGGGGGGGCACTCAACTTTTTTTCGGGTAGGAGTGTGCCGCACAGGGTCTCAAAAAGGGGGGCTACAGAACTGAACTGAGTGGATTTTATGACGAAAAATAGGGTCTTAGGAACTGATTTTTTCAAAAAGGTAGGTCTTCAGAACTGGTCTATATTTCAATTTTGATTAGCAAGAACGCAAATTTTCGATTTTTTTATGGTTTTAGAACGCAAAATGTTCAAAGAATTCGGGCTTTGGAACGCAAAATTTCGAGATTTTTGAATTTTCAATAAATTTGGGATCTTAAGAACTGATGCAGGCTCAAAAGGAGGGTCATAAGAGGTAGCAGCAGAGGGTGAAAAAGGGGTCTTCAGGGCGGCACACACCTATACCCTTTTCCAATGTCAGTACCCCCCCCCCCCCCCCCCCCCCGGCACTCAAACAAGTCTTTGCAGGTCACCTCACGCCATTGGCATTAATTCACTGATTAATATATTCCAAGGTAAGTATTGTTCCATTTGTTATTCAAGGTCTAGGGTGCAAAACACATGGCCAACTCTATTTTCACTCTTATATCATGTTATATCTTACGCACGACATACATCATAACATTATGCCATCTAATCTTCTCCGAAAACCTTTCATGCATCATTTATGATGGCAGTTCTTAGGGGGGCGGGGTATCGCGCCATTTTGTCTCGAGGCAATGGTTGTGATGTCATATTTGTGTCGATTTTCAGAACTCTTGTATCGGATTTACGTGCAAAAGATATTCCCTTGGCATCATACTTTCCCAGATGTGCAGTTCATTTTGAAGTTAATATGTTCTAACATGGGTGGTTTTCTAACCAATTCGAGAGAAAAAATCAAACTGCATATCTCAGAATTGCAAATAATATGCTTTAAACAAGTCCCCTTTTTGTGCCTTTGAACAGAGTGTCTGCTGGGAATGTAGAATTACACAGCGCTAAACACGAATCCGAACTTAGACAGTTCGCATTGGCTTAATACGTAATTGCGAATACCCATCGCAAAAGTCTAAAAAAACCTTTTTCTATGTATAACTACAGTAAATAATCCTAAAACCGATAGTCTACATGTCCTTTTTCGACCTTTTGTCAAGTTCAATTGTCCAATTAATACAATTATATATAAATAAAATATTCGCCAACAATTTGTTCAATTAGCACGGTTTGTGTAATGGATGGAACGTTGACATGGGGAGCGAAAGGTTGTGAGTTCGAGCCCCGTTATGATCGTTTTTGTTTTATATGCGGGGTTTTGCCGCTTGGCCGGCATCGTCTGTATGCGTGTACATAGCAGCCGTGCCGTATCAGACGTGTTTGGATACACCTGGGTAAACAACAATAGATCGAGTCCATTATGCATGCTTCGTATCCCTTTAGGTACTATATAGATGGTGTGACCGGTGACGTAGTGCCCGGCAGTATGCGTGCGCACCTACAGGGAATGTGCTTTAATTCACACTTGATTGATCATTACTTACCATGCTTACAGTGTAATAGTGCAGTCATGGACTGCATCCCTAAGCACAATGAGAGACCAGGTACTAAATCTGGTTGCCCGGCAGTATGCGTACGCACCATTGGCGCTCAGTGATGTGTGTTTTGCTTTCAAATAGTATGATGTATGCAGTAGTCATGGACTAGTACCTCTAGCATGTCTTTAGACCAGGCGCTAATCAATTTGTAAACACTACTGATGTAAACAACGGTCACCTCATCTATAGTATATAGTCTCAGGATTGCGGACCGTATAAATGACGTCATTTTTTGTGTTCGAAAATGTCAACGTTTTTTACCGTTCTTTCAAAAATAAGGAGTATAATCACATTACAAACACATTTTGTGCGATAGAAATACACACATTTGGCAAAAATGGCACAATAAAAATCCGTTCGTTATAAATAAATGGATATGGTTAAATAATAAAACTATCACTATTAAACTCGTCGATCTCTGTGGGGTGCTGTAATACTTTGGCCATGTCGTTGGCAATCGGCAATCACGGTTTCGATTCCCGAATATTCCTTGTTATCCTTTTATTTTTCTATCTTTTAAACTTGATGGTGGATTAATGTAACATCATTGTTATGTCAATTTTATAAACTATAAAGGCCGCACATGCGTTTATAGTTTTCTTTTTATTTATTTATCTATCATTTAACTCTTGATTGATTTAACTTTGTATCTAAACAATTAAAATGCGTAAACAATTATATTATTGCTCGATAAATAAGTGATTGAGTTCAGTTTGATAATGATAGCAAAACTTGTTGTAAAACCATTTTACCAGTGTGCCCAACAATTTTTCCTTTGCACACTTTGTATACATTCAGAGATGTCACTTTTAGCTTGTTATACAATTGTAAGCAAGTTTGCGACCTCTTTGATTTTAACAATCCCATAGTGCATTTCGTTAAAACAGTGTAAATTGTGTGGGTTTTTTTTCAACTATACGTATCACGTGATAACCACGATAATTTTCCCAAAATATCGCAAAATGGCGCGGTACCCCACCCCACCCCCACCCCTAGGCAGTTCTATTGAGTTTGATGAACGCCGCCACTGGGTCGGAACGTGTGGCTAGTGAATCGTGTCCATCATAATTGTCCGGGTATACTATGTGACATGTTGAAACTACCATGATTGATGTCAATTTTAATCTTCTTGGCTTGTGGCTCAGTTCTCTACTTGTCCAAATATTTACGTGTGCCGTTGTGTGTACAGGATTTAATGAAATGGCGATGATACGACAATTGCGGTGTATGATTAAGGTATGTGCCATGTTTTAACAGTAATTCAGTGGAGATGGACCGAAAACAGGGGGAGGGGGTTAAATGTGGGAACCAAAGAAATTAGGTCCGCTGGCCTCGGAACAAGCCCCGGAACTTGAGCCTGTGCTGCCGGGGTGACAGGCGAGGGTGATAGAGACGACCACTACACCGCGAGCGCTGGGCTTCGCAGGCTAATTTTTCGCAGACCATACCCGGGGTGTATACTTACGGTGTGGTGTGTGCACGCGCCTAGAAGTGCTGCTGGTCGTGTGGTTCCGTGTCGCGTAGGAGGGTTATAGGGCTGTCACAGCTACGGCGATCAGGCCTTGCGCTTGCGTTGCGCTGAAATCAAGTATCAAAGCGCCAAGCAAACGCATTAATGTCTCTTAGAACCGATTGGGGACGCAATGGACACTGGCTAGAGCGGGAGTGGGACCCTTGTAACACACGCAGGAAGAGCGCGAAAAACTGTTCCAAATTGTCAAATGTTTAAAACAAGGTAGCTCGTAGTACGCTTCTATCCCGCGTATCACATTTTCACGGCGACCCCGTTGTGTTTCTACTTTAAAGTCTCACGGGCTCTCTCTGCGCTTCCACTACGCTGTAAACGTTCTGAGTGCGTCCAAGTCGCTGTCTGCGTTACTAGTACGTTCTCAATGCGTTTGCACAACTTTCTCTGCGTGTGCGCGAAGAGTACATATCAGTGGCGTAGCCAGGATATTTTTCATATTGGGGGCGGGGGCGAAAATGAAAGTGAACCGACAAGGACTTTAACAAATTGTCGCCCAGTCAAAAATGGAGAGCGGGGGGGGGGGGGGGGGGGGGGGGGGGGTTGTGATTGTGACATGTTTTTACTATTAACACCGCGCGGAAAAAACTGGCATTCAAAAACAAATTGCAATATCAAACACCTGTTAAACTTATTGAATCAAGTGATTGGACTCCGTCCATGCATGTCCTCGTCTAAAGGATTATTTGTACCAATGACCCCCGTACAATCCTTCTATGAAGAGAGCCTGCTGCCTGCTCAGTCTGTTTTCTGGGTTTGACAAGTAAACAACATCATTACATTCCAGTTGCCTGTAATGTTTGAGCCCAAGTTTGACAGGTTGAACTGGCCATGACGCTAGTATTATTAAGTTCACCCAAGAATTACATCCATCCAACACCATTGACCGCATGCTAGGGGACCTTGAGTGTGGCAGCGGTGGAACTGGTAGCAAACCCGTAGGCGCTGCAGTATTGCCACATGACTTTCAGCCAGATTGGGCTGGTTTTAAAGTAAAATCTGCTCTTCGGATAATATAATGTGATTTTTTTTCCCGAAATTTGAACTTTTGTTTTTACAAAATTTGATATAGCACTTATTTCTATGACAAATTGAAGTTCACATTTGGAATTTCTTAACACAACAACATTTTCAAAAGTAATATAAGGCAAAGGTTATATCACCTGATGGGGAAACTGAGGAATTTGAAATACTAGCTGGAGTACTACAAGGTGACACCCTGGCTCCATATGGAATCTCTTTGTTATTGTTCTCAGCTACAAGAGAGGCCATAGATGGCAAAGAAGAAGAGCTAGGATTCCGCTTAACAAAAAGAAGTAGCAGACGAATAGGACCAACCTTAGTTACTGACCTTGACTTTGCTGACGACATTGCACTGTTGTCTGAAGAAGTGTCTCAAGCGTAATCACTATTTAACAGAGTTGAGACTTCAGTGGGTAAAGTTGGACTCAAAATGAACGCTGCAAGACAAAGTACATGTCCTTCAACCAGAAGTAAGTACCTGTAATCACCACAAGCGAAGGTATGCGCCTTGATAAAGTGGGGGACTTCAAGTACCTTGGAGCCTGGATGAACAGTACTGAAAAAGGACATTAAAACACGCAAAGCAGCTGCATGGAGAGCTTGTGGCAAACTTAGTAAACAGCTGGACGGATGTTACACTAGAATGCGTAGAACTGTGTTCAACATCAAGGGGTTAGACAAGGTTGCATGTGTAGTCCACTCCAATTCTCCGTATTTATGACTGCTCTAAAGCATACTATAAACCAGTTTGGCGGTAGAGGGGTTCAATTGCATCCTGATAATGAGGAGGTTAAGATACTGAAGTATGCTGATGACATTATTCTTATTGCAGATACTCCGACTGGGTTAACACGTCATATCAATGCACTTTCAGACTTTTGCAGAAAAATGGATATGTCCGTTAATTTAAACAAGACTAAGGTCGTAGTTTTTAGAAAAGGTGGTCGACTCAAACATCATGAACGGTGGTATCTCGATGGAAAAGAAATTGAATGTGTTAATTCTTACAAATATCTCGGGATTACTTTCTCCTCTGGGAATACCTGGGGCAAAGCAACATCTACTTTGGCTCAACAAGGTTTAAAAACTCTTGCTGGTATCCGTAGCATTTCTTATAAGGTCGGCAGTATGCCTTTTATTCCATATTTCAAATTAATTGATGCATGTCTCTCTCCAGTATTACTTTATGGTTCAGAAGTATGGGGTGGCTGTAATTCATACGAGTGCATTGAAAAGGTTAACATTAAAGCATGCAAACAATTCATGATGGTTTCAAGTAAAACTACCAATGCAGCCGTCCGAGGCGATTGTGGCAGATATCCATTGTTTATTACATGTGTAATTAGATTGATGTCGTATTGGTCAAAACTTATTCAAATGTCAAGTGATCGCTATCCAAATAAATGTTATAAACTGGGCTACTAATATTAAAAATATACTTTTTAAACTCGGGTTTGGTATTGTTTGGATTATGCAAGATATTGGTTCTATAAATAACTTTTTACTACAGCTGTCAAATAGGATGTGTGACATTTCTTCACAAGAATGGCTCACTGAGATCAATGCTTTACCCAAACTACGTACTTATATAGAATTCAAGTCACTTCTTCGCCCTGAACAATACCTACTCGAGGTCACGATTCCATGTCACAGAAGAGCGTTGAGTAGATTAAGGTGTTCCAATCATTTACTATTGATTGAATCAGGTCGTGTAAATAACATTGAGTTACGTAATCGTGTTTGCCCTTTGTGTAATTCAGGTGAGATTGAAGACGAATACCACTTTATCCTAATTTGTCCCTTTTATGTTGATCTACGAGTAAATCTACCAACTCACTACACTGTTAATCCTAATCGCAATAAATTCAATTCATTGATGCGTTCAAACTATCCGCGCGTAATCAAATCAATTGCTTTTTATGTCTATAATGCTTTTTCACAGAGAGACAGATTTCTGAATGGGTGATAAATCGTTGTTTATATACTAATCGTTATATCGTTATATTATCAATGTTACTGTATATTTATATTATATGTACGTCACTACATGTATAATTACTATGATTTTGTAAATCATGCCAATTGTGGCAATATTTTGTGTATTTGGGCCGATGGCCTCATGTACTTGGAAATAAAACTAAACTAAACTAAAAACATCAACTGGAGACAGCATTTGACAAATGAGGACCTGTACGTGGATATGCCCAAAGTCTCGGATAAGATCAGAGAACGTAGATCAAGATTTGCAGGACACTGCTTCAGACCAAAACATGGAGTAAGAAAGCGTAGTAGACCAGCCCTAACCTACATTGACATACTAAAGCATGACACAGGATTGCAGGTAGAAGACATCAAGACAGCAATGTTGGAAAGAAAGATTTGGAGAAGCATCGTGGTTCGAGAATATCACCCGCCCTAAGTCAAGTAAGTCAAGGCTTGCAAATAGTATAATATCAACTCGAATGTATTGGTACGTCTTTAGCATATTGGAATACTGCTATTAAGTCAAATGCTCGGTGTTACAAGTCAAGCCACAGTGATACCTCGAATGTTTAATCTTAACATGATAAGCACTTTATTAGTTTCCTTATATGTAGCCTTTATCATAGTCAATCAGGTAGTCAGGGGTAGACAATTATCACTTAGAGATACTTGTAATCCCTCCATTAGTCCTGTATATTGAAGATCTCTTAGTTCTTATGAAAAGCAAATTTGACTTTTGCAGTGGTTCTCTGAGGTAGAGTTAAAACTAATGGCTGTCCTGGTCTGGTTCTGGTTAATTATTAAAGGGCATTTTTCTCCAAGAACTCAGTGACTTTAATTGTTTATAGTCTGTTCAAGAGATATCTGTAATTTAGAATGGTTTTAATTGACATTTGGCTATTTCTTATCCGTTTCCGTCGCACTAAATGGAACATTGGTTTTCACTGCATCTCCAGAAAAGTACAATCAGTACTCAGACCAATTTACTATGAATTCAATCAATAGCATTGTTGATTAATCTGAATATATTAAAATGATATAGTGTCATGTATCATAGTATCATAGTATCATGTTTAACTGCCATTGCGGCAGTCTGCGACGCATTGCGTTGATGGTGACGTTCTCCTAATTTGCCACCCGGCGCTGACTGCCATCGCATGCGGTGACCTGCGTTGACCCGGCGTGACCTGCGATGAATCACCGTACATTGAGGTGGAAGTAAGGCTACCGCATCGCATCGCACAGAAAACATCGCCTAGTGTGAACGAACCTTTACTGCAGTTGCAGAGGACAAGTAGTTTGTATGCGTCCTTGCTACGTCAACGGGACACTCCCTTTGCGCTGCTACGGCGGTACTACTGAGTCATTACAGCGCTCTGAACAGATCGCCGAACCTCCGCGCTTGTTTTGTGCATGCACAAAACAAGCGCAGTGCACTAGCGCTCAAGAGCGACCATGGGAACCATCTCATGACCCTCTCACGTCCCAGCCAGTTGCGTCATCGAGGGGTTCGTGGAGATATTGATGCGCTTGGCTTGGCGTTTTGATAATGTTTAAGCGTAATCGAAGCGCCGGCCTGATCGCATCAGAATGTGAAAGGACAGTTTTCCACGCTATCACTGCGTGTTATACATATTTGGATACTTTTATAGCGCAGTGCAATCGCTGGTCTGATCTCCGTATGTGTGATAGGGCCTTTAGTGACCTTGATTTAAGGGGGGATTCACGTGCTAATTGGCACATTTTCGATCTCAATTTTGAGCATCAAACTTACGGGGAAACATATGATAACCATATCACCATAACAAGGAAGTCACAGAGAATTCTTTTTTTTTAACATGGTTGCTATGGTAACAAAGCAAGGCTGTGATTGGCCGAATCTAAGAAAAAGCCTAACTCCAAAATGCAACATCCATTTACATCAATAATCGACACATATAATCAACTAGTAATTCCGCATGGCACCATGTTTTCGGTTTTTTTTGATTTATTTTCCAAATTTGAATTACGTTTCGAAACGTGCTGATTGGCTGGATATTTGGTTGCCATGGCAATCGGAAATACAAATTAAAAATTCCGAAACATGGTGCCATGCGGAATTACTAGTTGATTATATGTGTCAAGTATGGATGTAAATGGATGTTTTATTTTGAGTTAGGCTTGTTCTTAGTTTCGACCAATCAGGAGCCTTGCTTGGTTACCATAGCAACCTTGTTAAAAAAAATTGAATTCTCTGTGACTTCCTCGTTATGGTGATATATGGTTGTCATAGGTTTCCACGTAAGTTTGATACTCAAAATTGAGATCGAAAATGTGCCAATTAGCACGTGAATCCCCCCCCCCCCCCCCTTAAAAACCGACAATTTCGGACAGTTTTCCGCGATCTCTCTCAATGCGTGTTATTCATATTTTGATCTTTTTTTCCAGCGCAGTGCAATGGCTGGCATGATTAACCATTATGGTTAACAAAGTCAAATATAACAATGGGAAAAGCTGATAAAACTTCTTTAGAGTGTCGTGTCCAGGATTTCTCTGGTGGGAAAAGGACCTCCGATTATCTGTTCCTTGAAGAACATTTTGGTTTAAATAGGCTTTAAAATGATATTCCTGAACATGGTGCGCACTTCTTGACATCGAGTCGCCATGTTGGTTTTCCGCAGCTGTTGAAATCGCTTCCTGGTTTGCGTTGTCACGTCTTCTTTACCCATTGTTTGTCCAAATGAATTACGGACGACGCTATCAGAAACTTGATGATCTTGGCTGTTTACCGATGAAACTTGCGATGTTGATGGCAAATTAATTACGGCGGTTTCTCTGATTTCTTCGCCGTTTTGGTCGGTATTTTGGGGATTGTTTTGTGGAATCTGCTGGTTTTCGAGTAGGTTCACCATTATAGCTCTGGCTTGCGCTCTCGTCTGACGCACGTTAACCCCTGCATTAACCCCATCATTACCGCTACGTCATGTTTGTGGTAGAGTTTGTCCCCGTTTTGGTGGCAACGGGCGAGGCTTGTACCCTTGCGTTTAGTTCCTCTGCGAGGCATTATACCGATCCAATGAACGATTAAAACAAATTCACGGTAATTTCACAGTAATTATTTACAAAATACTTCCAGTAAAAGGCGATTTAACTAGCCGAGTAGACTATATAAGAACAGCGTAAAAGGATAGGTCAAAATACCCTATCTAAAATCCCGTTTCTCAGTTTATAAGTCTAAAGAAGTCACCAATGTAGCTAGACTACTCGGACAATCGAGCTTTTAAATTAAACCTCTCGCCTTCGAGCTGACAAGAATAATGAGTCAACCGATGTAGTGATCAGCAAAAGCTTCAGCTTAGATAAAGCAAATTTCGCGGGACCAATTTTTTTCAATTTCAAAACAACTTCACGTGTGTTTCTATAACCTGGCCACCATTATCTGACCACTTGTTTTGACCTCCTTCTGACAAACTTTTCTTTTCACGAATAATCATCCAAACTTAATTATATACCGATATTCTTCATAAATATTGGATAGAAACGTGTAAATAAGTGTCATTTCAACTTCTCCGCGTGGTACTTGTTTTCGGCCACCGAATTAAAGAACTCGTGTGAGCCGAGTTTCTTCAATTTTTGTACGATTTTTTTTGCATTTTGACTGTGGGATAGACAACGGACCAACATAAAAAAAAATTGGATGCAGAAAAATTCATTATATTCGACCTCTTTTTGCTTTACACTATGTTTTGGTATCACAAAAACCTTAATATTTACATTGTTGCAGTGTAAAACCCGCATTTTTAATATAAAAATGCGTTATTATATGAAATACGGGGTGTGGGGGGGGGGGGGGGGGGGGGGGGGGGGGGGTATAAGATTAGTTTGCCTTCCGAATCGGGGTACGGGGTCGTCTATCAGATAAAAAGTCTCTTTAACTTTTCAAATTTAATCAAACGGTGCGTTAGTAATGGTATCCATCATGAATTTCAACAATAAAATGTCCGACATGTCCACCACCGATCTGATGAACTCAAAGGGTGACGGACGCGGATGTCGGAAATTTTCTAGATGTGATGAATTTCATTATGCCCACAGAATGTCGTTGTCACTTAAAATGCTTATCAAGTTCGGGCACTGACTTTATATTCTGATATTGTTCATTTTTGGAAAAGGTTCAATGACATTAATGCAGTAATAAAATCACAAAACTTGCAAATGCACCAGCATGCTATCTACTGAAGATATTATTCATCGTGCAGATAGTCCACGCATGCCAGTTTTTAAATCAAAACGCGCAAAATACACATTTACGTATGGCGATACGCTTTTTCAAATGACTACATTTCTAAAATTCAGAATTCATTAAGATTTGGCATTTAAACTAAAAAATTAACACTGAAAACAATGGTATCAGATTTATATGATTTTGAAGAAAAAAAGTGCTCTTCAAGGACACCACTAATTTGGTAATGCGCGGCATTTACGGCAACGTTGAGTACGATAATAGTTGCTATTTGACGGAAAGGATGGTAGCAAATGAAACTAATCATTATTGTTTTTGTGTCAAATTTGTGTTCTGCGTATTCCTAGGAATGTATATTTAATGTTTTAAAAAGAAAATACGTGATTTTAACTGAAACATAATGTTACGGACCGATTTACACGCACGTTGCATGCACGGGTAAAAGCCGACTTATAAGTAACAAAATCAGTACACTCTAACGTGCCGACTTCTAGCTAAAAATCTACTTGATGACTAGGGGTTGAGTTTCAGATATGTTATTAAAACATATCAACATTTCATAGAATTCTTAACTCAAATTACAGCAATTTGAACACAGCCTACAAAGCATGTAAAGTCTATGGGGGGTGGGCGAATTAGTGATGTACGCCCTTAGGAAAGCAATATAACTAACCTAAGTGCGCATGCGTGGAATTGCCCACGTTTTAAAAACGTTTCCTAAAACGAAAATATGGTCCAGAATATTTGGTCTAATTTAGGTTGTAATACAACGTTCTATAAATGTTTTGATTTCGTTTCGATTATGGGCCATATCCAAAAGTATGTCAACCGGAAGAGACATACTTTTCATTTTTGATTGTCAGTTTATTCCAGTTGGGAATTTAACCAGCTCAAGTATGTTATTTGAATAAGCACCCATTGTACTTCAACTGCAAACCAAAGAAACCCAATGATGATGGAGTAAGTTGCCGTAGCAACACATTTTTGTGTGCGAGGGTTCAAATCCCCCGTCGAGGTTGGATTCAATATCAAGATTTCTCTGTAATTTTGCGAGGGACGGAATTTTAAACTTTTAATGCTCTGCTTTTCCAGTTACACTGATTAGACAAATTAATGATATTATTTGAACAAGTAGCCAATACACTTCAACAACAAAGACAAACAAAATAGCTAGGATGAATTGTGTTCCTGTAGCAACACATTATTTAAATTTTATTAGGCAATACATTTTATTAGCCAATAAAATCAACGTTTCGGTCGACGGACCTTGATCACGGCATGTGGCGGCTGTGCGAATATATATTACCTACAAGTTATTATTACAGATATAATACAGGGTGTTCCGGGTTCAAATTCAATATCAAGATTTCTCTGTAATTTTGCGAGGGACGGAATTTTAAACTTTTAATGCTCTGCTTTTCCAGTTACACTGATTAGACAAATTAATGATATTATTTAACAAGTAGCCAATACACTTCAACAACAAAGACAAACAAAATAGCTAGGATGAATTGTGTTCCTGTAGCAACACATTATTTAAACTGCGAGGGACGGAATTTTTTATGTAGTCGATTCCGTCCCTCGCATGGACAAAATGTGTTGCTATGGCAACTTGCTTAACCGTGAAAACGTTTTTTTCTTGCATGTTGTAGTGTATTGGTAGATCATTCATGCCATATACTTGAGGTATCTAATTTCCTAACTGGGATATCAGGATAATTAAAAATGTCACTCAAATTCCGTCCCTAGCAAAAACGATGGTTTTGGATATGGCCCTTATGTGTTTGTTTATGAGTATTTTGACAACGTTATTTTAACGTTTTATAACGTTTTGATAAAAAATAGAAAACACGCTTTTAAACTGTGACGTTTTAAAAACATTTTAAAAAACATTTCACAAAAACGAAACCTAATTAAACCCAATTTAAAACGTTTGGAAAACGTTTTTTTACTGGGAAGTGTGTCATTTCCGCCTTAACTCCAGATAAGGGACGTAAACCCCAGATAAGGCGGGCCTTATCTGGGGTTAACGCTCCTTATCTTGGGTTAAGGCGCGTCATCTGGGATTAACGCTCCTTATCTGGGGTTAAGGGACGTAACCCCAGATAAGGCGCCTTATCCAGGCTAGTTTACGCTCCTTATTTGGGGTTAAGGCGCGTTATCTGGGGTCAACGCTCCTTATCTGGTGTTAAGGGATGTAAAACCCAGATAAGGCGCCTTATTCCTTGTTAACGCTCCTTATCTAGGGTTAAGGTGCGTTAACCCCAGATAAGGGACGTAAACCCCGAATAACGCACCTCGTCTATGAATAAGGGGCCTCATCCCTAGTTAACGCTCCTTATCTGGGGATAAGGATCGTTAACTCCAGATAAGGCCCACCTTTTCTGGGGTTTACGTCCCTTATCCGGGGTTAAGGCGGAAATGACACACTTATGCTGCATGTATGTACCATAGGAGTGTTAATCCCAGATAAGGGACGTAACCTAGGATAACGGGCCTTATCGGGGGGTTAAGTTGTTAACCCCAGATAAGGGACGTAAACCTAGGATAACGGGCCTCATATGGGGTTTAAGTTGTTAACCCAAGATCAGGATCTTGGGTTTACGTCCCTTATTCGGGGTTAAGGCGGAAATGACACAATTATGCTGCACGTGTGTACCATAGGAGCGTTATCACCAGATAAGGCCCGTTATCCTAGATTTACGTCCCTTATCTGGGGTTAACGCTCATATGGTACACACATGCAGCACAAGTGTGTCATTTCCGCCTTAACCCCGGATAAGGGACGTAAACCCCAGATAAGGCGGGCCTTATCTGGGGTTAACGCTCCTTATCCTCATCTGATCGTTAACCCCAGATAAGGCCTGCCTTATCCTAGGTTTACGTCCGTTATCTGGGGTTAACAACTTAAACCCCAGATCTGGGGTTAACGCTGGTACACACATGCAGCACAAGTGTGTCATTTCCGCCTTAACCCCGGATAAGGGACGTAAACCCCAGATAAGGCGGGCCTTATCTGGGGTTAACGCTCCTTATCCTCAGATAAGGATCGTTAACCCCAGATAAGGCCTGCCTTATCCTAGGTTTACGTCCCTTATCTGGGGTTATCGCTCCTATGGTATACACATCCAGCGCATAAGTGTGTCATTTCCGCCATTATCCGGGGATGAGGGACGTAAACCCCAGATAAGGCGGGCCTTATTTGGGGTTAACGATCCTTATCCCCAGATAAGGAGCGTTAACTAGGGATAAGGCGCCTTATCCATAGATAAGGCTCGTTATTCGGGGTTTACGTCCCTTATCTGAGGTAAACGCGCCTTAACCCCAGATAAGGAGCGTTAACTAGGGATAAGGCCCCTTATCCATAGATAAGGCGCGTTATTCGGGGTTTACGTCCCTTATCTGGGGTTAACGCGGGATAAGACGCCTTATCTGGTGTTTACGTCCCTTAACCCCAGATTAGGAGCGTTAACCCCCGATAAGGCCCGCCTTATCTGGGGTTTAGGCGGAAATGACACACTTATGCTTCCATAAGCGCAAGTTGAATGTTACTTGAACGATCAGCGATGATGAAGCGTTTAATTCAGTACAAATAGAATATTGTATCTGGGACTAATATACCTAAAGGAATAAGATCAAATAAATGAAGTTAAAAGTGAAGAAATGCCGTGATAATATATAATTTATTGTACAAATTTTCGGCCATCGGCCTTCATCGGGTACGGTAGATTAAATAGATTTGTTTACATTCTGCACCCAAATTCGTAAGGAGCCGAACGCCAAACACACGCGTGCGCGTGGACAAAAAACGCGGGCAAAATACACGTGCGGGAAATAACGCGCACGCGCTGCAATTAAGAGCAGGGGATGGCGGACGGCTAGACACGAAATGCATTGAAGCTGACATTAATGCCATTTGGGTGCAGAGTGCCGAGAGAGTAAATAAGTCGTTGCTCTCTCTCTTTCCTGTCTTTATCGCTGCCATGGCATTTGAACAGTCCAGCTATTTTGATGTCTTGGTTTAAATCATGATTGTGAAAATGTTGCGCTACTGGTATGCCAGGTAGTTGGATGCGGATGGACCTGAGGTGTTCCGTAAAGCGGTCTGCCATGCGTCTTTTGGTTTCCCCAATATACAACATGTTGCATCTCGTACATATAATGGCATAAACCAAGTTCTTGGTGGTGCACGTGAACTCATAAGAAACCTTTTGTTCACCGCTGGGTCCTTTGATGTTATCTCGCGAGGTTACATGCTTACATGTGTTGCATCTGGGTCTTCCGCATGCAGTAGTTGAACCGGGCGTAGGCGGCTCGTCTTGGTGGATAATGTTAGCAACTACCAACGTGTCCCTCAAGTTCTTGTCCCTGCGATATGCGCAAAGAGGGGGTGACGGAAATATTCTGGATGTTGTGTCGTCCGCGTTAAGGATATGCACATTTCTCATAATCATTTTGGAGACTCGTGTGTTGATGGGATGGTAAGTGAGTAGGCCTACCAGAGGGACGCGTTCGACTGAAGTGCGAGGTTTAGGTGTCATTGCCTCGTTCTTGGTCATATTAGCGGTGCGACGGATAGCAGCATTGGTGACGGATTCAGGGTATCCGCGATCTGTAAAGAATGATGCCATAGTGGTTGCGTTGTTTTTGAAGTCTGCATCGGAGTCACAGAGTCGCCGGAGACGAAGTAGTTGCGAATATGGAATACCGTTCGTGTGAAGAGTTGTATTGCAGATAACTATGGGAGTCTGTCGGTTTGTAGAATATGTTGGTACGGATGCGGTCGTCGTCAATGGATAGGAGGATGTCCAAAAACGGCAGATTCTGTGTAGCTATCTCGTATGTAAATTCTATGGCCGGGTGGCAGTTGTTGGCATGTGTAACAAATGATTCAATCTCTGTAACAGAACAGGTGGCTGCCCCGATACAGTCGTCGATATACCGATAAAAGAAGTCGGGTTTGCGTCCGTTGTATGAGGAGAGGATCTGTTGTTCCAGATAACCAACAAATAGGCATGCAAAGCTGCAACCCAGTCTGGTGCCCATGGCGACTCCTTTGACCTGGTTATAGTATTCTCCGTTGAATCCAAATGAAGATGTGGTTAGAACGAGTTCAGCCAGGCGTATAAGAGTGTCGGTGCTGCACTGCGAAGGATTGTGTTGATCAAGGTGATGTCGCAGGGCGACCAGGCCATCATGTATAGGGATAGATGTGTACAAGGACTTAACATCTAGAGTGAAGATGTGGCGTGGTCCGGCGGGATCACCAGTGAATCGAAATTCCTTGAATATCTCGAGGGCGTGTGTGGAGTCTTTGATATAAGTCGGCAGGGTCCTGACGATAGGCGACATACTTTGATTGCCTTTCGAACTCTAAGGCATCTAAGTTAAATCGCCTCCAGTATGAGAATCGTCATGTCAACCCTCCCAGACGCCATTCTACTGACATGAAACGCAAACTGGTAGTCACCATACCAGACGATCTTGAACTAACTAACGAACAAGTTTCAAAAAGTGTCTATTATAGTTTAGTGGTTATGAGTCGAAATAACGATACAGGCAAGTAAAAAATAAAATAGTCAACAGTGCTCTATATTAGTAAAGCTGTACGGTTTTATTAGGCAATAAAATCAACGTTTCGGTCGACGGACCTTGATCACGGCATGTGGCGGCTGTGCGAATATATATTACCTACAAGTTATTATTACAGATATAATACAGGGTGTTCCGGGTTCAAACCCCCCGTCGAGGTTGGATTCAATATCAAGATTTAGGTAACATAATACATATACAAGTTATGTGGCAAAACAAGCAAAAGTAGTGGAAAATCAACTTGAATTTATTGTATTTACACAACCTAAATGGCAGCCAGGTTATACGACAAGATAATAATGTTTAAAAGAAATGACTGACTATTTGATGATGCTCTAATTTCAATGGTTATTCATATTAGGGGGAAATTGATTAATTTTCGTATTTTATAACGTAAACGACTTCTTAATTTACTAGGAAATAGCATGCATTTTATAATATCTGTTAAAAATGTTTTGTTTACAAATCCAAATATCTACTCACGACTAGACAGTTTCGTCTTCCCGTTCGGAAGACTTCTTCGGTAGTGACTTGATCCACTTGTTTTTCCCGCGAGAATTTCTTCCACTCTCGTTCCCAGGAAGCTCATGTGTTGTTAACAGTGGATCGTATACATGATTTAGAGAATAAATACCCTCGTCGCGGTTGATGATTTTGGCCCCCTGCCTTCGTATCCAAATGGATTCTCTTATCCATCGTTTGTGTTTGTCATAGTCTTTGTCGAGGATTGATGCTCCTTCCCAGTCGATGGTGTGATTCTCTTGTGCTATATGATCGGTGACCGCTGATTTATGTTGTTCCGTCGTGGAATCTTTTCTGTTGGCTCTCGTGAACTTTTTGTCGCTAACTTTCTTGGCGTCTTTCTTATGTTCATTCAACCTTGTTCCAAACAGACGGCCTGTCTCACCAACATAGGCTTTGTCACAAGAGTGACAAGGGATTTTGTAAACACAGTCGCTGGTCTGTAACTTGTCTCGTTTGTCCTTGAAGGACCTTTGTAGCCTTTCAGACACACCTTGGATGTAGGGGATAACCACCATGCCATTGATCACTTTGGTGTCATCTTTTTTCTTGGCTTTCTTCGTGGTCTTATCCTTCATCTGTTGCTGCACTCTTTTGAAGGTCCAGCTGGGGTATCCACAACGTCCCAAAGCTTCTTTGATTCGTTTTCCCTCTGCTATCCTGTCTGGTTCTTCTGTGACAATTTTGTTCATTCTGTCGAACAGTGTTCCCAGTTTTTGGTGTAGAGGATGTTGTGACGAGAAATTCAAGGGTATTTATTCTCTAAATCATGTATACGATCCACTGTTAACAACACCTGAGCTTCCTGGGAACGAGAGTGGAAGAAATTCTCGCGGGAAAAACAAGTGGATCAAGTCACTACCGAAGAAGTCTTCCGAACGGGAAGACGAAACTGTCTAGTCGTGAGTAGATATTTGGATTTGTAAACAAAACATTTTTAACATTTCAATCTACAATCCTGATGAACTTATTCAAAGATTTTATAATATCGCTTGGAAAACGATTCAATATACTTTCATCACTTTAAAACACCAAAATATGGATAAAGCGAAAACCCCTAAGCATTGTGATGTTGTCACATTGTTGACGTCTGCTGGGGCAACTTGTTTTGTATTTTTTCATCTCTTTTATTCTTTCGATAATTTGAAATTATTTCCGCAATAGTATACAAATATGGATTAATTGCGGAATTCAGTGGTATCACAAAGGTCACTGACCATACATACACTGATGGGGGCAGGGTAATCATCCTTGTTTGAACTAATATTCCGAGTATAACTAATGGACTCCAACACGCAAAGTCAGTGGCCACTATTGCGGCTACCTTGACAGTGAGTCGGATTTGTTTTTTCATATCAAAAGTGCGTCCAGATTGCTTTGACGATTTTATGACGGCTCGTATTATCTCTATATAACACAAAAGGATAATGAAAAAACAAAAGCAATTGAGACCAAGGAAAACAGCTATTGAATAATACAAGCCATTAACCGAACCTAAGGGTAATGTAGTATAGATGTCATGCATGTAAACAAATCTATCATTGGGGGCAGAAATTTCTGTTACATTTTTTTCATTTGAAAATGTTGGAATCAAAGATAATGGCAGACCAACACACACGTTTGAATTATCATAAAACTTGAAATTCTTTCCACTTAAGACTGATGGGACAATGCCCAATGCAAAGGAACAGCTCCATATCAGTATAGCAGTCACAATTGTTGACTGTTTACCTAATTTGTTATCAGAGTATGGAAACCTGATATTGATAAACCGATCAATGCTAATTAATGTGACAAAGAAGACAGAGGCTTCGCTTGATGTTATTGATAAAAATCCAGATATTCTACAGGTAATGCCAGATCTCCACGTTTCAGATTGCATTGGGAAATATTCCCCATAATAGATTTCTGCACACGCAATTATCAACATGTATACACCCATCAGTGAATCAGACAATGCCAGATTGCTTAGTAATAAATCCTGGACTTTATATATTTTAGTATTGGTCTTTCTCCAAATCAAAACAAATATATTCCCACAGAGTGCATTGACACCAACAATCCACATCATGGTGACCAAAGTCGTATCTGATAAAAGCCTACCACATGTGAGATATGGGGACCTATCATCTGTTGCGCTACATATGACATCATCAGGCACATAACATTCACATATCTCATGCTGACTTACAAACAACTTTGAATTTCTAGAAAGACAAGAAAATGTATCATAATATATATCTGTCAATGTATTGTTTATCACATTAAGGATGTTCAAATAATTCAAGTGTTTGATATTTGGACATTGTTTTAAATTATTTTGCGCTAACAAAATTACAGAAATATTTTTTGTGTCTTTGAATATGTCAAAATCAAGTTTTGACAGCTCATTATTTTGCAGAAATAGACCTTGCAAACTATATAACTCTTTTAACATATTTTCACTCACTAATTTTAATTGGTTATCATTCAATGAGAGATACTGTAGATTACCTAGGCCATTGAAAATGCCATCCGGTAATGTTTTCAACTTATTGTCAAAGATATCAAGGATTCTAAGATTAGTCAAATTATTGAACTGGAGAGTCGTCAGTGTGTGGAGTTTATTTTCGTATAAGAACAGGCTTCTTAAGTTATTTAATTCCCAAAACAACCCTCCCGGTAGTGTTATCAAACTATTATCACGCAAAGACAGCACGGTCAGCTTAGATAATCCCTGAAAAGTACTTTCATTTAAGGTGATCAGTTGGTTTCCATACATGTACAATTGATCTAAATTGCCTAATCCCCGAAACAACCCACCCGGTAGTGTTATCAAATTATTACCATCCATATTGAGATATGTCAGCTTAGATAATCCCTGAAAAGTACTTTCATTCAAGTTGATCAGTTGGTTTCCATCCATGTACAATGTATCTAAATTGCCTAATCCCCAAAACAACCCACTCGGTAGTGTTATCAAACTATTATCACGCAAAGAGAGCACGGCCAGCTTAGATAATCCCTGAAAAGTACTTTCATTCAAGGTGATCAGTTGGTTTTTAAACAGATGCAATTCATTTAAATTATCTAATCCCCAAAACAACCCACTCGGTAGTGTTATCAAACTATTATCACGCAAAGACAGCACAGCCAGCTTAGATAATCCCTGAAAAGTACTTTCATTCAAGGTGATCAGTTGGTTTCCATACATGGACAATTTATCTAAATTATCTAATCCCCAAAACAACCCACTCGGTAGTGTTATCAAACTATTATTACTCAAAGAGAGCACGGCCAGCTTAGATAATCCCTGAAAAGTACTTTCATTCAAGGTGATCAGTTGGTTTCCATACATGTACAATTTATCTAAATTGCCTAATCCCCAAAACAACCCACCCGGTAGTGTTATCAAACTATTATCACGCAAAGAGAGATATGTCAGCTTAGATAATCCCTGAAAAGTACTTTCATTCAAGTTGATCAGTTGGTTTCCATCCATGTACAATTTATCTAAATTGCCTAATCCCCAAAACAACCCACCCGGTAGTGTTATCAAACTATTATCACCCAAAGAGAGCACGGCCAGCTTAGATAATCCCTGAAAAGTACTTTCATTCAAGGTGATCAGTTGGTTTTCAAGCAGATGCAATTCATTTAAATTATCTAATCCCCAAAACAACCCACTCGGTAGTGTTATCAAACTATTATCACGCAAAGACAGCACAGCCAGCTTAGATAATCCCTGAAAAGTACTTTCATTCAAGTTGATCAGTTGGTTTCCATACATTAGCAATATATCTAAATTGCCTAATCCCCAAAACAACCCACTCGGTAGTGTTATCAAACTATTATCACCCAAAGAGAGCACGGCCAGCTTAGATAATCCCTGAAAAGTACTTTCATTCAAGGTGATCAGTTGGTTTTCAAGCAGGTGCAATTCATTTAAATTGCCTAATCCCCAAAACAACCCACCCGGTAGTGTTATCAAACTATTATAATACAAAGAGAGATATGTCAGCTTAGATAATCCCTGAAAGGTACTTTCGTTCAAGGTGATCAGTTGGTTTCCAGACATTAGCAATTTATCTAAATTGCCCAATTCCCAAAACAACCCACCCGGTAGTGTTATCAAACTATTATAATGCAAAGAGAGATATGTCAGCTTAGATAATCCCTGAAAGGTACTTTCATTCAAGGTGATTAGTTGGTTTCCATACAGGAGTAAATAATCCAAATGTTCTAATCCCACAAACAACCCACCTGGTAGTGTAACCAATTGATTATCATACAGAAAAAGATAATACAAGTTTCTCAGTCCCGAAAATACTCCTACTTTCAATGTGGTCAGCTGATTGTCGTTAAGATCAAGGTATATTAGCATTCCTAAATCTTGAAATAAGCCAATCTGAAGTTCAACCAATTGATTGGCATACATAACAAGTTGTGTAAGTGTATGTAGTCCAATAAATACATCTTCATTGAGGGTGGTCAAGCAATTTTTCTCCAAGTGAAGAGTTTGTAAATAGTTCAGAGTCTCAAATGAACCGTCTTCAATGTTTACTATATTATTGCTACTGAGATACAAAGTTAACATATTAGTTGGGTACATCATCAATGTTAAGGTGTATTTTTGTTCAAGCCGATCATTATTGATACATTGAAATTTTATTTCTCTCTGGCCAAGAGTTGCATTGCAATTCGATTGAAATTCCATTCTGCAAGTATGACTAATATCTAAATCACACATAACAATATTTTTGTATCCCTTAACGTTACTGCATACCGTTGTCTGATTTTTTGCTAAACTAGGCAAGATATCAAAAATAGATTCTTTACAAGAAGGCAGTGACTCTAATAGTAAGCTCTCACTGACTAAGATACTGACATTACCTTGCAGATTTAGTTGGAGACTCTCCTGATGAAGATCAGCACCGCACTCTTTACTTTGTCCAATTAAAACTACATACTTATTTTGACAGTCACTCAATTCGCCTTTTCTTTCAATATAAAGGAAAAAAGATCCCTTGTCAAATGCTGGTATTTCTACATGCGTGCGATATCCTAGTGAGACATTGACTTCTATGCTGCAGTTGTGATGGGCACTTCCCAGTAAGGCAATCGCTCCTAGACTTGTATTTCTTTCTTCAATGCGACATGGTTGGGTTTCATTGTCAGCAATATTCCACAGAGGCTTTACAAATATTTGAGTCGTAGCTGCTGCCCTGTTCAGTGCCAAACTGTGGAGAGAAACAACCAATATTAAAATAAAGGACCTCCGTAAGATCAAATTGAGCATATTATTTGCCATGATTGTCGATATGTCAACATAATGTGCTATTAAGGCAGCAAGTCAACACAATACACTATTGAGGCAGGAAAAGTCCACACGATACGCTATTGAGGGAGCAAGTGTCCACACAATACGCTATTGAGGCAGCATGTGTCCACACAATACGCTATCGAGGCAGCAAGTGTCCACACAATACGCTATTAAGGCAGCAAGTGTCCAAACAATACGCTATTGAGGCAGCAAGTGTCCACACAATACGCTAAATAAGGCAGCATGTGTCTACACAATACGCTATAGAGGCAGCATGTGTCCACACAATACACTATTGAGGCAGCAAGTGTCCACACAATACGCTACTGAGGCAGCAAGTGTCCAGACAATACGCTATTGAGGCAGCGAGTGTCCACACAATACGTTATTGAGTATCCACACAATCCTGGTGAAGTGATGATGCATACTAGTTAACTAACGTACGTGCGAGATCGTACAATGAAATGTGTATTGGTTTGGCTGAATTCATCACTACGAAATACGATACCTACATTATATACAATGAGTCAGGTAAGTATACATATGCTTCAACATCTCCCATATATCGCCAGGCTAGCTAAATGCATCATTTCCCTGCAATGCATTTCGTGACAATGCGAATTGTCAAACAGAACTCCACATAATATTATTATTTGGTCGTACAAAAACAAATTATTTCAATAGCTTACACCAAAGGTGTGATATTTCCATGATGTCATCGTTGACCAATAAATAAGCAATAAAATGTCGTATTTGCAGCATATGCGCATTCGAGTTGGTGCGTCACTCGTCACCACAGTGCTTATTCAAAATACACCTTTACATCGACAGTTCAAATAGTATACTTGTCAAGCACCTGTATATTTTATATTCAATACATGAAGATTTGTGGTGGCGTTATTACTATTTGAACGATCTCGGCCTTGTCAGTATCTGCAATCATGTTTAAAACTGTTGGGACACTTCCTGCAAGTCCTGTGAAACGGTGGTCCCTCCCCCTAAACTCAATGTTGGTCCATATAAAAGCATCGTCCAGCAACGGGCTGTGTTATACATATCAGCCCCAACATTGGTTCGGGGGAGGGGGGGGGGGGGGGGGGGGGGGGGGGAGAGGGATGGCAGCTTTACATAAACTATTTTTGACTATCATACTTTCAACTGACAGCATTTTACTAATTTTGAAAGATATTTGATGCGCACGTGTATAAGTGTCCCAACAGGTTTTGAACAAGATTGTATTAAAGCATTGAAAAAATAATGTACTAAATTCATATAAGTCCTTGTAACTGCATTAAAAAAGTTCCAAATTATCTCATATTTGGCAATATTAGAGAGCTATAATGTACCATTAGTATCGTTTATTTAAACAAAGAATGGGTTAGTAATGTCTTCAATTTAAAGGGGCATTGTCTGAATTACGCACCTAAATGGTACTTTTTAATAAAGACTTATTTCATAAGATATAGGTAAAACAAATAATGTCATTAAGTAAACTAATGATTGTGTTATTGTGGTAGGATGGGGTGTTGTGGGGGTGACCGTTTATTTCGGATTAAAATACTCTTAATTGAAGCATGTTAATTGAGACGCCATAATTATTAATATTCGTATTCGTATTTGCATACAGGTAGATGTCAACAAACACAAAATATCCATTTGACAACGTAATACATTACCTATCAATCGCGTGTTATTATTATACATATTATACCCATTCGTAAGATCCGGAAAAATGAAATCAAATTTAGAATAAAAAGTTACAAACATTTCCAAAATAAAATACAAAACTAAACAAACGAAAACAAAACCATAAAAATAAGAACCTATCGAGATTCGAACCAGCAATCTACTTATTCTAAGACAGGAAACAAACCACTGAGCTATCTGGGGAGTCAGCTTTTTGAAGAGGCGTTTTGCTTATTAACTCTAGCACAGTATTGATCAACCACGGTCAACCCATCAATTACAATAGAACACTATGTACGGTCTACCAGAATGAATGGAAAGGAAGTATTGATCATCTTTTAAGATATTATTGGTAGACCGTGGTTAATCGTATTTAATTCGCAAATATGATTATTATTTTGAACAGTATGAAAGTGTATATAATGTTAATCGTGGTAGACCGATAATAATAAGTGTATTTCCATCATTAATCATCTCAGGAAGAATATTAGTTTAACAAGATGAATTGTTATACCCTATCTACTGATACTAGTACAACGTATTGCCCTACTAGTGTAGTGGTTTCGACTAACACCGCAGACTCTGTCCATGGGTTCGAATCTCAGCGCGGCAGTTAGTTACATTATAAATTTTACTTCAAGTGTTTAAACAATTAAGATTTGAAATAAATGAGTTGATCAGGTTTGTACAACATGTTTTTCCCGTCGCCTTGACGCACCGCCACTTGATGCAATCGTTTGAAACACCCGCCGCTGTAAATTATATACTTTGAAACTATGACACTTTATAAAAATAAACGTTATTTATGTATTTCATTAAATATGTATACGTAATTAGACTATGAAGTTCAATTTGAAATGTTACAGAAGCATTGTTCTTCATTTCTTAAAAAGAATGGTTAAAATCGAAGCTACCGTTTTCGAGATATAGCGATTTTTGTATTTTTTATAGCTCACTTTTCCACTCCCTTAATACAATCATGTTTAAAACTGTTGGGACACTTCCTGCAAGTCCTGTGAAACGGTGGTCCCTCCCCCTAAACTCAATGTTGGTCCATATAAAAGCATCGTCCAGCAACGGGCTGTGTTATACATATCAGCCCCAACATTGGTTCGGGGGAGGGGGGGGGGGGGGGGGAGAGGGATGGCAGCTTTACATAAACTATTTTTGACTATCATACTTTCAACTGACAGCATTTTACTAATTTTGAAAGATATTTGATGCGCACGTGTATAAGTGTCCCACCAGGTTTTGAACAAGATTGTATTAAAGCATTGAAAAAATAATGTACTAAATTCATATAAGTCCTTGTAACTGCATTAAAAAAGTTCCAAATGATCTCATATTTGGCAATATTAGAGAGCTATAATGTACCATTAGTATCGTTTATTTAAACAAAGAATGGGTTAGTAATGTCTTCAATTTAAAGGGGCATTGTCTGAATTACGCACCTAAATGGTACTTTTTAATAAAGACTTATTTCATAAGATATAGGTAAAACAAATAATGTCATTAAGTAAACTAATGATTGTGTTATTGTGGTAGGGTGGGGTGTTGTGGGGGTGACCGTTTATTTCGGATTAAAATACTCTTAATTGAAGCATGTTAATTGAGACGCCATAATTATTAATATTCGTATTCGTATTTGCATACAGGTAGATGTCAACAAACACAAAATATCCATTTGACAACGTAATACATTACCTATCAATCGCGTGTTATTATTATACATATTATACCCATTCGTAAGATCCGGAAAAATGAAATCAACTTTAGAATAAAAAGTTACAAACATTTCCAAAATAAAATACAAAACTAAACAAACGAAAACAAAACCATAAAAATAAGTACCTATCGAGATTCGAACCAGCAATCTACTTATTCTAAGACAGGAAACAAACCACTGAGCTATCTGGGGAGTCAGCTTTTTGAAGAGGCGTTTTGCTTATTAACTCTAGCACAGTATTGATCAACCACGGTCAACCCATCAATTACAATAGAACACTATGTACGGTCTACCAGAATGAATGGAAAGGAAGTATTGATCATCTTTTAAGATATTATTGGTAGACCGTGGTTAATCGTATTTAATTCGCAAATATGATTATTATTTTGAACAGTATGAAAGTGTATATAATGTTAATCGTGGTAGACCGATAATAATAAGTGTATTTCCATCATTAATCATCTCAGGAAGAATATTAGTTTAACAAGATGAATTGTTATACCCTATCTACTGATACTAGTACAACGTATTGCCCTACTAGTGTAGTGGTTTCGACTAACACCGCAGACTCTGTCCATGGGTTCGAATCTCAGCGCGGCAGTTAGTTACATTATAAATTTTACTTCAAGTGTTTAAACAATTAAGATTTGAAATAAATGAGTTGATCAGGTTTGTACAACATGTTTTTCCCGTCGCCTTGACGCACCGCCACTTGATGCAATCGTTTGAAACACCCGCCGCTGTAAATTATATACTTTGAAACTATGACACTTTATAAAAATAAACGTTATTTATGTATTTCATTAAATATGTATACGTAATTAGACTATGAAGTTCAATTTGAAATGTTACAGAAGCATTGTTCTTCATTTCTTAAAAAGAATGGTTAAAATCGAAGCTACCGTTTTCGAGATATAGCGATTTTTGTATTTTTTATAGCTCACTTTTCCACTCCCTTAATACAATCATGTTTAAAACTGTTGGGACACTTCCTGCAAGTCCTGTGAAACGGTGGTCCCTCCCCCTAAACTCAATGTTTGTCCATATAAAAGCATCGTCCAGCAACGGGCTGTGTTATACATATCAGCCCCAACATTGGTTCGGGGGAGGGGGGGGGGGGGGGGGGGGGGGGGGGGAGAGGGATGGCAGCTTTACATAAACTATTTTTGACTATCATACTTTCAACTGACAGCATTTTACTAATTTTGAAAGATATTTGATGCGCACGTGTATAAGTGTCCCAACAGGTTTTGAACAAGATTGTATTAAAGCATTGAAAAAATAATGTACTAAATTCATATAAGTCCTTGTAACTGCATTAAAAAAGTTCCAAATTATCTCATATTTGGCAATATTAGAGAGCTATAATGTACCATTAGTATCGTTTATTTAAACAAAGAATGGGTTAGTAATGTCTTCAATTTAAAGGGGCATTGTCTGAATTACGCACCTAAATGGTACTTTTTAATAAAGACTTATTTCATAAGATATAGGTAAAACAAATAATGTCATTAAGTAAACTAATGATTGTGTTATTGTGGTAGGGTGGGGTGTTGTGGGGGTGACCGTTTATTTCGGATTAAAATACTCTTAATTGAAGCATGTTAATTGAGACGCCATAATTATTAATATTCGTATTCGTATTTGTATACAGGTAGATGTCAACAAACACAAAATATCCATTTGACAACGTAATACATTACCTATCAATCGCGTGTTATTATTATACATATTATACCCATTCGTAAGATCCGGAAAAATGAAATCAACTTTAGAATAAAAAGTTACAAACATTTCCAAAATAAAATACAAAACTAAACAAACGAAAACAAAACCATAAAAATAAGAACCTATCGAGATTCGAACCAGCAATCTACTTATTCTAAGACAGGAAACAAACCACTGAGCTATCTGGGGAGTCAGCTTTTTGAAGAGGCGTTTTGCTTATTAACTCTAGCACAGTATTGATCAACCACGGTCAACCCATCAATTACAATAGAACACTATGTACGGTCTACCAGAATGAATGGAAAGGAAGTATTGATCATCTTTTAAGATATTATTGGTAGACCGTGGTTAATCGTATTTAATTCGCAAATATGATTATTATTTTGAACAGTATGAAAGTGTATATAATGTTAATCGTGGTAGACCGATAATAATAAGTGTATTTCCATCATTAATCATCTCAGGAAGAATATTAGTTTAACAAGATGAATTGTTATACCCTATCTACTGATACTAGTACAACGTATTGCCCTACTAGTGTAGTGGTTTCGACTGACACCGCAGACTCTGTCCATGGGTTCGAATCTCAGCGCGGCAGTTAGTTACATTATAAATTTTACTTCAAGTGTTTAAACAATTAAGATTTGAAATAAATGAGTTGATCAGGTTTGTACAACATGTTTTTCCCGTCGCCTTGACGCACCGCCACTTGATGCAATCGTTTGAAACACCCGCCGCTGTAAATTATATACTTTGAAACTATGACACTTTATAAAAATAAACGTTATTTATGTATTTCATTAAATATGTATACGTAATTAGACTATGAAGTTCAATTTGAAATGTTACAGAAGCATTGTTCTTCATTTCTTAAAAAGAATGGTTAAAATCGAAGCTACCGTTTTCGAGATATAGCGATTTTTGTATTTTTTATAGCTCACTTTTCCACTCCCTTAATACAATCATGTTTAAAACTGTTGGGACACTTCCTGCAAGTCCTGTGAAACGGTGGTCCCTCCCCCTAAACTCAATGTTGGTCCATATAAAAGCATCGTCCAGCAACGGGCTGTGTTATACATATCAGCCCCAACATTGGTTCGGGGGAGGGGGGGGGGGGGGGGGGGGAGAGGGATGGCAGCTTTACATAAACTATTTTTGACTATCATACTTTCAACTGACAGCATTTTACTAATTTTGAAAGATATTTGATGCGCACGTGTATAAGTGTCCCACCAGGTTTTGAACAAGATTGTATTAAAGCATTGAAAAAATAATGTACTAAATTCATATAAGTCCTTGTAACTGCATTAAAAAAGTTCCAAATTATCTCATATTTGGCAATATTAGAGAGCTATAATGTACCATTAGTATCGTTTATTTAAACAAAGAATGGGTTAGTAATGTCTTCAATTTAAAGGGGCATTGTCTGAATTACGCACCTAAATGGTACTTTTTAATAAAGACTTATTTCATAAGATATAGGTAAAACAAATAATGTCATTAAGTAAACTAATGATTGTGTTATTGTGGTAGGGTGGGGTGTTGTGGGGGTGACCGTTTATTTCGGATTAAAATACTCTTAATTGAAGCATGTTAATTGAGACGCCATAATTATTAATATTCGTATTCGTATTTGCATACAGGTAGATGTCAACAAACACAAAATATCCATTTGACAACGTAATACATTACCTATCAATCGCGTGTTATTATTATACATATTATACCCATTCGTAAGATCCGGAAAAATGAAATCAACTTTAGAATAAAAAGTTACAAACATTTCCAAAATAAAATACAAAACTAAACAAACGAAAACAAAACCATAAAAATAAAAACCTATCGAGATTCGAACCAGCAATCTACTTATTCTAAGACAGGAAACAAACCACTGAGCTATCTGGGGAGTCAGCTTTTTGAAGAGGCGTTTTGCTTATTAACTCTAGCACAGTATTGATCAACCACGGTCAACCCATCAATTACAATAGAACACTATGTACGGTCTACCAGAATGAATGGAAAGGAAGTATTGATCATCTTTTAAGATATTATTGGTAGACCGTGGTTAATCGTATTTAATTCGCAAATATGATTATTATTTTGAACAGTATGAAAGTGTATATAATGTTAATCGTGGTAGACCGATAATAATAAGTGTATTTCCATCATTAATCATCTCAGGAAGAATATTAGTTTAACAAGATGAATTGTTATACCCTATCTACTGATACTAGTACAACGTATTGCCCTACTAGTGTAGTGGTTTCGACTGACACCGCAGACTCTGTCCATGGGTTCGAATCTCAGCGCGGCAGTTAGTTACATTATAAATTTTACTTCAAGTGTTTAAACAATTAAGATTTGAAATAAATGAGTTGATCAGGTTTGTACAACATGTTTTTCCCGTCGCCTTGACGCACCGCCACTTGATGCAATCGTTTGAAACACCCGCCGCTGTAAATTATATACTTTGAAACTATGACACTTTATAAAAATAAACGTTATTTATGTATTTCATTAAATATGTATACGTAATTAGACTATGAAGTTCAATTTGAAATGTTACAGAAGCATTGTTCTTCATTTCTTAAAAAGAATGGTTAAAATCGAAGCTACCGTTTTCGAGATATAGCGATTTTTGTATTTTTTATAGCTCACTTTTCCACTCCCTTAATACAATCATGTTTAAAACTGTTGGGACACTTCCTGCAAGTCCTGTGAAACGGTGGTCCCTCCCCCTAAACTCAATGTTGGTCCATATAAAAGCATCGTCCAGCAACGGGCTGTGTTATACATATCAGCCCCAACATTGGTTCGAGGGAGGGGGGGGGGGGGGGGGGAGAGGGATGGCAGCTTTACATAAACTATTTTTGACTATCATACTTTCAACTGACAGCATTTTACTAATTTTGAAAGATATTTGATGCGCACGTGTATAAGTGTCCCAACAGGTTTTGAACAAGATTGTATTAAAGCATTGAAAAAATAATGTACTAAATTCATATAAGTCCTTGTAACTGCATTAAAAAAGTTCCAAATTATCTCATATTTGGCAATATTAGAGAGCTATAATGTACCATTAGTATCGTTTATTTAAACAAAGAATGGGTTAGTAATGTCTTCAATTTAAAGGGGCATTGTCTGAATTACGCACCTAAATGGTACTTTTTAATAAAGACTTATTTCATAAGATATAGGTAAAACAAATAATGTCATTAAGTAAACTAATGATTGTGTTATTGTGGTAGGGTGGGGTGTTGTGGGGGTGACCGTTTATTTCGGATTAAAATACTCTTAATTGAAGCATGTTAATTGAGACGCCATAATTATTAATATTCGTATTCGTATTTGTATACAGGTAGATGTCAACAAACACAAAATATCCATTTGACAACGTAATACATTACCTATCAATCGCGTGTTATTATTATACATATTATACCCATTCGTAAGATCCGGAAAAATGAAATCAACTTTAGAATAAAAAGTTACAAACATTTCCAAAATAAAATACAAAACTAAACAAACGAAAACAAAACCATAAAAATAAGAACCTATCGAGATTCGAACCAGCAATCTACTTATTCTAAGACAGGAAACAAACCACTGAGCTATCTGGGGAGTCAGCTTTTTGAAGAGGCGTTTTGCTTATTAACTCTAGCACAGTATTGATCAACCACGGTCAACCCATCAATTACAATAGAACACTATGTACGGTCTACCAGAATGAATGGAAAGGAAGTATTGATCATCTTTTAAGATATTATTGGTAGACCGTGGTTAATCGTATTTAATTCGCAAATATGATTATTATTTTGAACAGTATGAAAGTGTATATAATGTTAATCGTGGTAGACCGATAATAATAAGTGTATTTCCATCATTAATCATCTCAGGAAGAATATTAGTTTAACAAGATGAATTGTTATACCCTATCTACTGATACTAGTACAACGTATTGCCCTACTAGTGTAGTGGTTTCGACTGACACCGCAGACTCTGTCCATGGGTTCGAATCTCAGCGCGGCAGTTAGTTACATTATAAATTTTACTTCAAGTGTTTAAACAATTAAGATTTGAAATAAATGAGTTGATCAGGTTTGTACAACATGTTTTTCCCGTCGCCTTGACGCACCGCCACTTGATGCCATCGTTTGAAACACCCGCCGCTGTAAATTATATACTTTGAAACTATGACACTTTATAAAAATAAACGTTATTTATGTATTTCATTAAATATGTATACGTAATTAGACTATGAAGTTCAATTTGAAATGTTACAGAAGCATTGTTCTTCATTTCTTAAAAAGAATGGTTAAAATCGAAGCTACCGTTTTCGAGATATAGCGATTTTTGTATTTTTTATAGCTCACTTTTCCACTCCCTTAATACAATCATGTTTAAAACTGTTGGGACACTTCCTGCAAGTCCTGTGAAACGGTGGTCCCTCCCCCTAAACTCAATGTTGGTCCATATAAAAGCATCGTCCAGCAACGGGCTGTGTTATACATATCAGCCCCAACATTGGTTCGGGGGAGGGGGGGGGGGAGAGGGATGGCAGCTTTACATAAACTATTTTTGACTATCATACTTTCAACTGACAGCATTTTACTAATTTTGAAAGATATTTGATGCGCACGTGTATAAGTGTCCCAACAGGTTTTAAACAAGATTGTATTAAAGCATTGAAAAAATAATGTACTAAATTCATATAAGTCCTTGTAACTGCATTAAAAAAGTTCCAAATTATCTCATATTTGGCAATATTAGAGAGCTATAATGTACCATTAGTATCGTTTATTTAAACAAAGAATGGGTTAGTAATGTCTTCAATTTAAAGGGGCATTGTCTGAATTACGCACCTAAATGGTACTTTTTAATAAAGACTTATTTCATAAGATATAGGTAAAACAAATAATGTCATTAAGTAAACTAATGATTGTGTTATTGTGGTAGGGTGGGGTGTTGTGGGGGTGACCGTTTATTTCGGATTAAAATACTCTTAATTGAAGCATGTTAATTGAGACGCCATAATTATTAATATTCGTATTCGTATTTGTATACAGGTAGATGTCAACAAACACAAAATATCCATTTGACAACGTAATACATTAACTATCAATCGCGTGTTATTATTATACATATTATACCCATTCGTAAGATCCGGAAAAATGAAATCAACTTTAGAATAAAAAGTTACAAACATTTCCAAAATAAAATACAAAACTAAACAAACGAAAACAAAACCATAAAAATAAGAACCTATCGAGATTCGAACCAGCAATCTACTTATTCTAAGACAGGAAACAAACCACTGAGCTATCTGGGGAGTCAGCTTTTTGAAGAGGCGTTTTGCTTATTAACTCTAGCACAGTATTGATCAACCACGGTCAACCCATCAATTACAATAGAACACTATGTACGGTCTACCAGAATGAATGGAAAGGAAGTATTGATCATCTTTTAAGATATTATTGGTAGACCGTGGTTAATCGTATTTAATTCGCAAATATGATTATTATTTTGAACAGTATGAAAGTGTATATAATGTTAATCGTGGTAGACCGATAATAATAAGTGTATTTCCATCATTAATCATCTCAGGAAGAATATTAGTTTAACAAGATGAATTGTTATACCCTATCTACTGATACTAGTACAACGTATTGCCCTACTAGTGTAGTGGTTTCGACTGACACCGCAGACTCTGTCCATGGGTTCGAATCTCAGCGCGGCAGTTAGTTACATTATAAATTTTACTTCAAGTGTTTAAACAATTAAGATTTGAAATAAATGAGTTGATCAGGTTTGTACAACATGTTTTTCCCGTCGCCTTGACGCACCGCCACTTGATGCAATCGTTTGAAACACCCGCCGCTGTAAATTATATACTTTGAAACTATGACACTTTATAAAAATAAACGTTATTTATGTATTTCATTAAATATGTATACGTAATTAGACTATGAAGTTCAATTTGAAATGTTACAGAAGCATTGTTCTTCATTTCTTAAAAAGAATGGTTAAAATCGAAGCTACCGTTTTCGAGATATAGCGATTTTTGTATTTTTTATAGCTCACTTTTCCACTCCCTTAATACAATCATGTTTAAAACTGTTGGGACACTTCCTGCAAGTCCTGTGAAACGGTGGTCCCTCCCCCTAAACTCAATGTTGGTCCATATAAAAGCATCGTCCAGCAACGGGCTGTGTTATACATATCAGCCCCAACATTGGTTCGGGGGAGGGGGGGGGGGGAGAGGGATGGCAGCTTTACATAAACTATTTTTGACTATCATACTTTCAACTGACAGCATTTTACTAATTTTGAAAGATATTTGATGCGCACGTGTATAAGTGTCCCAACAGGTTTTGAACAAGATTGTATTAAAGCATTGAAAAAATAATGTACTAAATTCATATAAGTCCTTGTAACTGCATTAAAAAAGTTCCAAATTATCTCATATTTGGCAATATTAGAGAGCTATAATGTACCATTAGTATCGTTTATTTAAACAAAGAATGGGTTAGTAATGTCTTCAATTTAAAGGGGCATTGTCTGAATTACGCACCTAAATGGTACTTTTTAATAAAGACTTATTTCATAAGATATAGGTAAAACAAATAATGTCATTAAGTAAACTAATGATTGTGTTATTGTGGTAGGGTGGGGTGTTGTGGGGGTGACCGTTTATTTCGGATTAAAATACTCTTAATTGAAGCATGTTAATTGAGACGCCATAATTATTAATATTCGTATTCGTATTTGTATACAGGTAGATGTCAACAAACACAAAATATCCATTTGACAACGTAATACATTACCTATCAATCGCGTGTTATTATTATACATATTATACCCATTCGTAAGATCCGGAAAAATGAAATCAACTTTAGAATAAAAAGTTACAAACATTTCCAAAATAAAATACAAAACTAAACAAACGAAAACAAAACCATAAAAATAAGAACCTATCGAGATTCGAACCAGCAATCTACTTATTCTAAGACAGGAAACAAACCACTGAGCTATCTGGGGAGTCAGCTTTTTGAAGAGGCGTTTTGCTTATTAACTCTAGCACAGTATTGATCAACCACGGTCAACCCATCAATTACAATAGAACACTATGTACGGTCTACCAGAATGAATGGAAAGGAAGTATTGATCATCTTTTAAGATATTATTGGTAGACCGTGGTTAATCGTATTTAATTCGCAAATATGATTATTATTTTGAACAGTATGAAAGTGTATATAATGTTAATCGTGGTAGACCGATAATAATAAGTGTATTTCCATCATTAATCATCTCAGGAAGAATATTAGTTTAACAAGATGAATTGTTATACCCTATCTACTGATACTAGTACAACGTATTGCCCTACTAGTGTAGTGGTTTCGACTGACACCGCAGACTCTGTCCATGGGTTCGAATCTCAGCGCGGCAGTTAGTTACATTATAAATTTTACTTCAAGTGTTTAAACAATTAAGATTTGAAATAAATGAGTTGATCAGGTTTGTACAACATGTTTTTCCCGTCGCCTTGACGCACCGCCACTTGATGCAATCGTTTGAAACACCCGCCGCTGTAAATTATATACTTTGAAACTATGACACTTTATAAAAATAAACGTTATTTATGTATTTCATTAAATATGTATACGTAATTAGACTATGAAGTTCAATTTGAAATGTTACAGAAGCATTGTTCTTCATTTCTTAAAAAGAATGGTTAAAATCGAAGCTACCGTTTTCGAGATATAGCGATTTTTGTATTTTTTATAGCTCACTTTTCCACTCCCTTAATACAATCATGTTTAAAACTGTTGGGACACTTCCTGCAAGTCCTGTGAAACGGTGGTCCCTCCCCCTAAACTCAATGTTGGTCCATATAAAAGCATCGTCCAGCAACGGGCTGTGTTATACATATCAGCCCCAACATTGGTTCGGGGGAGGGGGGGGGGGAGAGGGATGGCAGCTTTACATAAACTATTTTTGACTATCATACTTTCAACTGACAGCATTTTACTAATTTTGAAAGATATTTGATGCGCACGTGTATAAGTGTCCCAACAGGTTTTGAACAAGATTGTATTAAAGCATTGAAAAAATAATGTACTAAATTCATATAAGTCCTTGTAACTGCATTAAAAAAGTTCCAAATTATCTCATATTTGGCAATATTAGAGAGCTATAATGTACCATTAGTATCGTTTATTTAAACAAAGAATGGGTTAGTAATGTCTTCAATTTAAAGGGGCATTGTCTGAATTACGCACCTAAATGGTACTTTTTAATAAAGACTTATTTCATAAGATATAGGTAAAACAAATAATGTCATTAAGTAAACTAATGATTGTGTTATTGTGGTAGGGTGGGGTGTTGTGGGGGTGACCGTTTATTTCGGATTAAAATACTCTTAATTGAAGCATGTTAATTGAGACGCCATAATTATTAATATTCGTATTCGTATTTGTATACAGGTAGATGTCAACAAACACAAAATATCCATTTGACAACGTAATACATTACCTATCAATCGCGTGTTATTATTATACATATTATACCCATTCGTAAGATCCGGAAAAATGAAATCAACTTTAGAATAAAAAGTTACAAACATTTCCAAAATAAAATACAAAACTAAACAAACGAAAACAAAACCATAAAAATAAGAACCTATCGAGATTCGAACCAGCAATCTACTTATTCTAAGACAGGAAACAAACCACTGAGCTATCTGGGGAGTCAGCTTTTTGAAGAGGCGTTTTGCTTATTAACTCTAGCACAGTATTGATCAACCACGGTCAACCCATCAATTACAATAGAACACTATGTACGGTCTACCAGAATGAATGGAAAGGAAGTATTGATCATCTTTTAAGATATTATTGGTAGACCGTGGTTAATCGTATTTAATTCGCAAATATGATTATTATTTTGAACAGTATGAAAGTGTATATAATGTTAATCGTGGTAGACCGATAATAATAAGTGTATTTCCATCATTAATCATCTCAGGAAGAATATTAGTTTAACAAGATGAATTGTTATACCCTATCTACTGATACTAGTACAACGTATTGCCCTACTAGTGTAGTGGTTTCGACTGACACCGCAGACTCTGTCCATGGGTTCGAATCTCAGCGCGGCAGTTAGTTACATTATAAATTTTACTTCAAGTGTTTAAACAATTAAGATTTGAAATAAATGAGTTGATCAGGTTTGTACAACATGTTTTTCCCGTCGCCTTGACGCACCGCCACTTGATGCAATCGTTTGAAACACCCGCCGCTGTAAATTATATACTTTGAAACTATGACACTTTATAAAAATAAACGTTATTTATGTATTTCATTAAATATGTATACGTAATTAGACTATGAAGTTCAATTTGAAATGTTACAGAAGCATTGTTCTTCATTTCTTAAAAAGAATGGTTAAAATCGAAGCTACCGTTTTCGAGATATAGCGATTTTTGTATTTTTTATAGCTCACTTTTCCACTCCCTTAATACAATCATGTTTAAAACTGTTGGGACACTTCCTGCAAGTCCTGTGAAACGGTGGTCCCTCCCCCTAAACTCAATGTTGGTCCATATAAAAGCATCGTCCAGCAACGGGCTGTGTTATACATATCAGCCCCAACATTGGTTCGGGGGAGGGGGGGGGGGGGGGAGAGAGGGATGGCAGCTTTACATAAACTATTTTTGACTATCATACTTTCAACTGACAGCATTTTACTAATTTTGAAAGATATTTGATGCGCACGTGTATAAGTGTCCCAACAGGTTTTGAACAAGATTGTATTAAAGCATTGAAAAAATAATATACTAAATTCATATAAGTCCTTGTAACTGCATTAAAAAAGTTCCAAATTATCTCATATTTGGCAATATTAGAGAGCTATAATGTACCATTAGTATCGTTTATTTAAACAAAGAATGGGTTAGTAATGTCTTCAATTTAAAGGGGCATTGTCTGAATTACGCACCTAAATGGTACTTTTTAATAAAGACTTATTTCATAAGATATAGGTAAAACAAATAATGTCATTAAGTAAACTAATGATTGTGTTATTGTGGTAGGGTGGGGTGTTGTGGGGGTGACCGTTTATTTCGGATTAAAATACTCTTAATTGAAGCATGTTAATTGAGACGCCATAATTATTAATATTCGTATTCGTATTTGTATACAGGTAGATGTCAACAAACACAAAATATCCATTTGACAACGTAATACATTACCTATCAATCGCGTGTTATTATTATACATATTATACCCATTCGTAAGATCCGGAAAAATGAAATCAACTTTAGAATAAAAAGTTACAAACATTTCCAAAATAAAATACAAAACTAAACAAACGAAAACAAAACCATAAAAATAAGAACCTATCGAGATTCGAACCAGCAATCTACTTATTCTAAGACAGGAAACAAACCACTGAGCTATCTGGGGAGTCAGCTTTTTGAAGAGGCGTTTTGCTTATTAACTCTAGCACAGTATTGATCAACCACGGTCAACCCATCAATTACAATAGAACACTATGTACGGTCTACCAGAATGAATGGAAAGGAAGTATTGATCATCTTTTAAGATATTATTGGTAGACCGTGGTTAATCGTATTTAATTCGCAAATATGATTATTATTTTGAACAGTATGAAAGTGTATATAATGTTAATCGTGGTAGACCGATAATAATAAGTGTATTTCCATCATTAATCATCTCAGGAAGAATATTAGTTTAACAAGATGAATTGTTATACCCTATCTACTGATACTAGTACAACGTATTGCCCTACTAGTGTAGTGGTTTCGACTGACACCGCAGACTCTGTCCATGGGTTCGAATCTCAGCGCGGCAGTTAGTTACATTATAAATTTTACTTCAAGTGTTTAAACAATTAAGATTTGAAATAAATGAGTTGATCAGGTTTGTACAACATGTTTTTCCCGTCGCCTTGACGCACCGCCACTTGATGCAATCGTTTGAAACACCCGCCGCTGTAAATTATATACTTTGAAACTATGACACTTTATAAAAATAAACGTTATTTATGTATTTCATTAAATATGTATACGTAATTAGACTATGAAGTTCAATTTGAAATGTTACAGAAGCATTGTTCTTCATTTCTTAAAAAGAATGGTTAAAATCGAAGCTACCGTTTTCGAGATATAGCGATTTTTGTATTTTTTATAGCTCACTTTTCCACTCCCTTAATACAATCATGTTTAAAACTGTTGGGACACTTCCTGCAAGTCCTGTGAAACGGTGGTCCCTCCCCCTAAACTCAATGTTGGTCCATATAAAAGCATCGTCCAGCAACGGGCTGTGTTATACATATCAGCCCCAACATTGGTTCGGGGGAGGGGGGGGGGGGGGGGGGGAGAGGGATGGCAGCTTTACATAAACTATTTTTGACTATCATACTTTCAACTGACAGCATTTTACTAATTTTGAAAGATATTTGATGCGCACGTGTATAAGTGTCCCAACAGGTTTTGAACAAGATTGTATTAAAGCATTGAAAAAATAATGTACTAAATTCATATAAGTCCTTGTAACTGCATTAAAAAAGTTCCAAATTATCTCATATTTGGCAATATTAGAGAGCTATAATGTACCATTAGTATCGTTTATTTAAACAAAGAATGGGTTAGTAATGTCTTCAATTTAAAGGGGCATTGTCTGAATTACGCACCTAAATGGTACTTTTTAATAAAGACTTATTTCATAAGATATAGGTAAAACAAATAATGTCATTAAGTAAACTAATGATTGTGTTATTGTGGTAGGGTGGGGTGTTGTGGGGGTGACCGTTTATTTCGGATTAAAATACTCTTAATTGAAGCATGTTAATTGAGACGCCATAATTATTAATATTCGTATTCGTATTTGTATACAGGTAGATGTCAACAAACACAAAATATCCATTTGACAACGTAATACATTACCTATCAATCGCGTGTTATTATTATACATATTATACCCATTCGTAAGATCCGGAAAAATGAAATCAACTTTAGAATAAAAAGTTACAAACATTTCCAAAATAAAATACAAAACTAAACAAACGAAAACAAAACCATAAAAATAAGAACCTATCGAGATTCGAACCAGCAATCTACTTATTCTAAGACAGGAAACAAACCACTGAGCTATCTGGGGAGTCAGCTTTTTGAAGAGGCGTTTTGCTTATTAACTCTAGCACAGTATTGATCAACCACGGTCAACCCATCAATTACAATAGAACACTATGTACGGTCTACCAGAATGAATGGAAAGGAAGTATTGATCATCTTTTAAGATATTATTGGTAGACCGTGGTTAATCGTATTTAATTCGCAAATATGATTATTATTTTGAACAGTATGAAAGTGTATATAATGTTAATCGTGGTAGACCGATAATAATAAGTGTATTTCCATCATTAATCATCTCAGGAAGAATATTAGTTTAACAAGATGAATTGTTATACCCTATCTACTGATACTAGTACAACGTATTGCCCTACTAGTGTAGTGGTTTCGACTGACACCGCAGACTCTGTCCATGGGTTCGAATCTCAGCGCGGCAGTTAGTTACATTATAAATTTTACTTCAAGTGTTTAAACAATTAAGATTTGAAATAAATGAGTTGATCAGGTTTGTACAACATGTTTTTCCCGTCGCCTTGACGCACCGCCACTTGATGCAATCGTTTGAAACACCCGCCGCTGTAAATTATATACTTTGAAACTATGACACTTTATAAAAATAAACGTTATTTATGTATTTCATTAAATATGTATACGTAATTAGACTATGAAGTTCAATTTGAAATGTTACAGAAGCATTGTTCTTCATTTCTTAAAAAGAATGGTTAAAATCGAAGCTACCGTTTTCGAGATATAGCGATTTTTGTATTTTTTATAGCTCACTTTTCCACTCCCTTAATACAATCATGTTTAAAACTGTTGGGACACTTCCTGCAAGTCCTGTGAAACGGTGGTCCCTCCCCCTAAACTCAATGTTGGTCCATATAAAAGCATCGTCCAGCAACGGGCTGTGTTATACATATCAGCCCCAACATTGGTTCGGGGGAGGGGGGGGGGGGGGGGGGGGGAGAGGGATGGCAGCTTTACATAAACTATTTTTGACTATCATACTTTCAACTGACAGCATTTTACTAATTTTGAAAGATATTTGATGCGCACGTGTATAAGTGTCCCAACAGGTTTTGAACAAGATTGTATTAAAGCATTGAAAAAATAATGTACTAAATTCATATAAGTCCTTGTAACTGCATTAAAAAAGTTCCAAATTATCTCATATTTGGCAATATTAGAGAGCTATAATGTACCATTAGTATCGTTTATTTAAACAAAGAATGGGTTAGTAATGTCTTCAATTTAAAGGGGCATTGTCTGAATTACGCACCTAAATGGTACTTTTTAATAAAGACTTATTTCATAAGATATAGGTAAAACAAATAATGTCATTAAGTAAACTAATGATTGTGTTATTGTGGTAGGGTGGGGTGTTGTGGGGGTGACCGTTTATTTCGGATTAAAATACTCTTAATTGAAGCATGTTAATTGAGACGCCATAATTATTAATATTCGTATTCGTATTTGTATACAGGTAGATGTCAACAAACACAAAATATCCATTTGACAACGTAATACATTACCTATCAATCGCGTGTTATTATTATACATATTATACCCATTCGTAAGATCCGGAAAAATGAAATCAAATTTAGAATAAAAAGTTACAAACATTTCCAAAATAAAATACAAAACTAAACAAACGAAAACAAAACCATAAAAATAAGAACCTATCGAGATTCGAACCAGCAATCTACTTATTCTAAGACAGGAAACAAACCACTGAGCTATCTGGGGAGTCAGCTTTTTGAAGAGGCGTTTTGCTTATTAACTCTAGCACAGTATTGATCAACCACGGTCAACCCATCAATTACAATAGAACACTATGTACGGTCTACCAGAATGAATGGAAAGGAAGTATTGATCATCTTTTAAGATATTATTGGTAGACCGTGGTTAATCGTATTTAATTCGCAAATATGATTATTATTTTGAACAGTATGAAAGTGTATATAATGTTAATCGTGGTAGACCGATAATAATAAGTGTATTTCCATCATTAATCATCTCAGGAAGAATATTAGTTTAACAAGATGAATTGTTATACCCTATCTACTGATACTAGTACAACGTATTGCCCTACTAGTGTAGTGGTTTCGACTGACACCGCAGACTCTGTCCATGGGTTCGAATCTCAGCGCGGCAGTTAGTTACATTATAAATTTTACTTCAAGTGTTTAAACAATTAAGATTTGAAATAAATGAGTTGATCAGGTTTGTACAACATGTTTTTCCCGTCGCCTTGACGCACCGCCACTTGATGCAATCGTTTGAAACACCCGCCGCTGTAAATTATATACTTTGAAACTATGACACTTTATAAAAATAAACGTTATTTATGTATTTCATTAAATATGTATACGTAATTAGACTATGAAGTTCAATTTGAAATGTTACAGAAGCATTGTTCTTCATTTCTTAAAAAGAATGGTTAAAATCGAAGCTACCGTTTTCGAGATATAGCGATTTTTGTATTTTTTATAGCTCACTTTTCCACTCCCTTAATACAATCATGTTTAAAACTGTTGGGACACTTCCTGCAAGTCCTGTGAAACGGTGGTCCCTCCCCCTAAACTCAATGTTGGTCCATATAAAAGCATCGTCCAGCAACGGGCTGTGTTATACATATCAGCCCCAACATTGGTTCGGGGGAGGGGGGGGGGGGGGGGAGAGGGATGGCAGCTTTACATAAACTATTTTTGACTATCATACTTTCAACTGGACTATGAAGTTCAATTTGAAATGTTACAGAAGCATTGTTCTTCATTTCTTAAAAAGAATGGTTAAAATCGAAGATACCGTTTTCGAGATATAGCGATTTTTGTATTTTTTATAGCTCACTTTTCCACTCCCTTAATACATGTATTAAAGCATTGAAAAAACAATGTACTAAATTCATATAAGTCCTTGTAACTGCATTAAAAAAGTTCCAAATTATCTCATATTTGGCAATATTAGAGAGCTATAATGTACCATTAGTATCGTTTATTTAAACAAAGAATGGGTTAGTAATGTCTTCAATTTAAAGGGGCATTGTCTGAATTACGCACCTAAATGGTACTTTTAAAAGACTTATTTCATAAGCTATAGGTAAAACAAATAATGTCATTAAGTAAACTAATGATTGTGTTATTGTGGTAGGGTGGGGTGTTGTGGGGGTGACCGTTTATTTCGGATTAAAATACTCTTAATTGAAGCATGTTAATTGAGACGCCATAATTATTAATATTCGTATTCGTATTTGTATACAGGTAGATGTCAACAAACACAAAATATCCATTTGACAACGTAATACATTACCTATCAATCGCGTGTTATTATTATACATATTATACCCATTCGTAAGATCCGGAAAAATGAAATCAACTTTAGAATAAAAAGTTACAAACATTTCCAAAATAAAATACAAAACTAAACAATTGGTCCATATAAAAGCATCGTCCAGCAACGGGCTGTGTTATACATATCAGCCCCAACATTGGTTCGGGGGTGGGGTGGGGGGGGGGGGGGGGGGGGAGAGGGATGGCAGCTTTACATAAACTATTTTTGACTATCATACTTTCAACTGGACTATGAAGTTCAATTTGAAATGTTACAGAAGCATTGTTCTTCATTTCTTAAAAAGAATGGTTAAAATCGAAGATACCGTTTTCGAGATATAGCGATTTTTGTATTTTTTATAGCTCACTTTTCCACTCCCTTAATACATGTATTAAAGCATTGAAAAAACAATGTACTAAATTCATATAAGTCCTTGTAACTGCATTAAAAAAGTTCCAAATTATCTCATATTTGGCAATATTAGAGAGCTATAATGTACCATTAGTATCGTTTATTTAAACAAAGAATGGGTTAGTAATGTCTTCAATTTAAAGGGGCATTGTCTGAATTACGCACCTAAATGGTACTTTTAATAAAGACTTATTTCATAAGCTATAGGTAAAACAAATAATGTCATTAAGTAAACTAATGATTGTGTTATTGTGGTAGGGTGGGGTGTTGTGGGGGTGACCGTTTATTTCGGATTAAAATACTCTTAATTGAAGCATGTTAATTGAGACGCCATAATTATTAATATTCGTATTCGTATTTGTATACAGGTAGATGTCAACAAACACAAAATATCCATTTGACAACGTAATACATTACCTATCAATCGCGTGTTATTATTATACATATTATACCCATTCGTAAGATCCGGAAAAATGAAATCAACTTTAGAATAAAAAGTTACAAACATTTCCAAAATAAAATACAAAACTAAACAAACGAAAACAAAACCATAAAAATAAGAACCTATCGAGATTCGAACCAGCAATCTACTTATTCTAAGACAGGAAACAAACCACTGAGCTATCTGGGGAGTCAGCTTTTTGAAGAGGCGTTTTGCTTATTAACTCTAGCACAGTATTGATCAACCACGGTCAACCCATCAATTACAATAGAACACTATGTACGGTCTACCAGAATGAATGGAAAGGAAGTATTGATCATCTTTTAAGATATTATTGGTAGACCGTGGTTAATCGTATTTAATTCGCAAATATGATTATTATTTTGAACAGTATGAAAGTGTACATAATGTTAATCGTGGTAGACCGATAATAATAAGTGTATTTCCATCATTAATCATCTCAGGAAGAATATTAGTTTAACAAGATGAATTGTTATACCCTATCTACTGATACTAGTACAACGTATTGCCCTACTAGTGTAGTGGTTTCGACTGACACCGCAGACTCTGTCCATGGGTTCGAATCTCAGCGCGGCAGTTAGTTACATTATAAATTTTACTTCAAATGTTTAAACAATTAAGATTTGAAATAAATGAGTTGATCAGGTTTGTACAACATGTTTTTCCCGTCGCCTTGACGCACCGCCACTTGATGCAATCGTTTGAAACACCCGCCGCTGTAAATTATATACTTTGAAACTATGACACTTTATAAAAATAAACGTTATTTATGTATTTCATTAAATATGTATACGTAATTAGACTATGAAGTTCAATTTGAAATGTTACTGAAGCATTGTTCTTCATTTCTTAAAAAGAATGGTTAAAATTGAAGCTACCGTTTTCGAGATATAGCGATTTTTGTATTTTTTATAGCTCACTTTTCCACTCCCTTAATACAATCATGTTTAAAACTGTTGGGACACTTCCTGCAAGTCCTGTGAAACGGTGGTCCCTCCCCCTAAACTCAATGTTGGTCCATATAAAAGCATCGTCCAGCAACGGGCTGTGTTATACATATCAGCCCCAACATTGGTTCGGGGGAGGGGGGGGGGGGGGGAGAGGGATGGCAGCTTTACATAAACTATTTTTGACTATCATACTTTCAACTGGACTATGAAGTTCAATTTGAAATGTTACAGAAGCATTGTTCTTCATTTCTTAAAAAGAATGGTTAAAATCGAAGATACCGTTTTCGAGATATAGCGATTTTTGTATTTTTTATAGCTCACTTTTCCACTCCCTTAATACATGTATTAAAGCATTGAAAAAACAATGTACTAAATTCATATAAGTCCTTGTAACTGCATTAAAAAAGTTCCAAATTATCTCATATTTGGCAATATTAGAGAGCTATAATGTACCATTAGTATCGTTTATTTAAACAAAGAATGGGTTAGTAATGTCTTCAATTTAAAGGGGCATTGTCTGAATTACGCACCTAAATGGTACTTTTAATAAAGACTTATTTCATAAGCTATAGGTAAAACAAATAATGTCATTAAGTAAACTAATGATTGTGTTATTGTGGTAGGGTGGGGTGTTGTGGGGGTGACCGTTTATTTCGGATTAAAATACTCTTAATTGAAGCATGTTAATTGAGACGCCATAATTATTAATATTCGTATTCGTATTTGTATACAGGTAGATGTCAACAAACACAAAATATCCATTTGACAACGTAATACATTACCTATCAATCGCGTGTTATTATTATACATATTATACCCATTCGTAAGATCCGGAAAAATGAAATCAACTTTAGAATAAAAAGTTACAAACATTTCCAAAATAAAATACAAAACTAAACAATTGGTCCATATAAAAGCATCGTCCAGCAACGGGCTGTGTTATACATATCAGCCCCAACATTGGTTCGGGGGTGGGGTGGGGGGGGGGGGGGGGGAGAGGGATGGCAGCTTTACATAAACTATTTTTGACTATCATACTTTCAACTGGACTATGAAGTTCAATTTGAAATGTTACAGAAGCATTGTTCTTCATTTCTTAAAAAGAATGGTTAAAATCGAAGATACCGTTTTCGAGATATAGCGATTTTTGTATTTTTTATAGCTCACTTTTCCACTCCCTTAATACATGTATTAAAGCATTGAAAAAACAATGTACTAAATTCATATAAGTCCTTGTAACTGCATTAAAAAAGTTCCAAATTATCTCATATTTGGCAATATTAGAGAGCTATAATGTACCATTAGTATCGTTTATTTAAACAAAGAATGGGTTAGTAATGTCTTCAATTTAAAGGGGCATTGTCTGAATTACGCACCTAAATGGTACTTTTAATAAAGACTTATTTCATAAGCTATAGGTAAAACAAATAATGTCATTAAGTAAACTAATGATTGTGTTATTGTGGTAGGGTGGGGTGTTGTGGGGGTGACCGTTTATTTCGGATTAAAATACTCTTAATTGAAGCATGTTAATTGAGACGCCATAATTATTAATATTCGTATTCGTATTTGTATACAGGTAGATGTCAACAAACACAAAATATCCATTTGACAACGTAATACATTACCTATCAATCGCGTGTTATTATTATACATATTATACCCATTCGTAAGATCCGGAAAAATGAAATCAACTTTAGAATAAAAAGTTACAAACATTTCCAAAATAAAATACAAAACTAAACAAACGAAAACAAAACCATAAAAATAAGAACCTATCGAGATTCGAACCAGCAATCTACTTATTCTAAGACAGGAAACAAACCACTGAGCTATCTGGGGAGTCAGCTTTTTGAAGAGGCGTTTTGCTTATTAACTCTAGCACAGTATTGATCAACCACGGTCAACCCATCAATTACAATAGAACACTATGTACGGTCTACCAGAATGAATGGAAAGGAAGTATTGATCATCTTTTAAGATATTATTGGTAGACCGTGGTTAATCGTATTTAATTCGCAAATATGATTATTATTTTGAACAGTATGAAAGTGTACATAATGTTAATCGTGGTAGACCGATAATAATAAGTGTATTTCCATCATTAATCATCTCAGGAAGAATATTAGTTTAACAAGATGAATTGTTATACCCTATCTACTGATACTAGTACAACGTATTGCCCTACTAGTGTAGTGGTTTCGACTGACACCGCAGACTCTGTCCATGGGTTCGAATCTCAGCGCGGCAGTTAGTTACATTATAAATTTTACTTCAAATGTTTAAACAATTAAGATTTGAAATAAATGAGTTGATCAGGTTTGTACAACATGTTTTTCCCGTCGCCTTGACGCACCGCCACTTGATGCAATCGTTTGAAACACCCGCCGCTGTAAATTATATACTTTGAAACTATGACACTTTATAAAAATAAACGTTATTTATGTATTTCATTAAATATGTATACGTAATTAGACTATGAAGTTCAATTTGAAATGTTACTGAAGCATTGTTCTTCATTTCTTAAAAAGAATGGTTAAAATTGAAGCTACCGTTTTCGAGATATAGCGATTTTTGTATTTTTTATAGCTCACTTTTCCACTCCCTTAATACAATCATGTTTAAAACTGTTGGGACACTTCCTGCAAGTCCTGTGAAACGGTGGTCCCTCCCCCTAAACTCAATGTTGGTCCATATAAAAGCATCGTCCAGCAACGGGCTGTGTTATACATATCAGCCCCAACATTGGTTCGGGGGAGGGGGGGGGGGGGGGGGGGGGAGAGGGATGGCAGCTTTACATAAACTATTTTTGACTATCATACTTTCAACTGGACTATGAAGTTCAATTTGAAATGTTACAGAAGCATTGTTCTTCATTTCTTAAAAAGAATGGTTAAAATCGAAGCTACCGTTTTCGAGATATAGCGATTTTTGTATTTTTTATAGCTCACTTTTCCACTCCCTTAATACATGTATTAAAGCATTGAAAAAACAATGTACTAAATTCATATAAGTCATTGTAACTGCATTAAAAAAGTTCCAAATTATCTCATATTTGGCAATATTAGAGAGCTATAATGTACCATTAGTATCGTTTATTTAAACAAAGAATGGGTTAGTAATGTCTTCAATTTAAAGGGGCATTGTCTGAATTACGCACCTAAATGGTACTTTTAATAAAGACTTATTTCATAAGCTATAGGTAAAACAAATAATGTCATTAAGTAAACTAATGATTGTGTTATTGTGGTACGGTGGGGTGTTGTGGGGGTGACCGTTTATTTCGGATTAAAATACTCTTAATTGAAGCATGTTAATTGAGACGCCATAATTATTAATATTCGTATTCGTATTTGTATACAGGTAGATGTCAACAAACACAAAATATCCATTTGACAACGTAATACATTACCTATCAATCGCGTGTTATTATTATACATATTATACCCATTCGTAAGATCCGGAAAAATGAAATCAACTTTAGAATAAAAAGTTACAAACATTTCCAAAATAAAATACAAAACTAAACAAACGAAAACAAAACCATAAAAATAAGAACCTATCGAGATTCGAACCAGCAATCTACTTATTCTAAGACAGGAAACAAACCACTGAGCTATCTGGGGAGTCAGCTTTTTGAAGAGGCGTTTTGCTTATTAACTCTAGCACAGTATTGATCAACCACGGTCAACCCATCAATTACAATAGAACACTATGTACGGTCTACCAGAATGAATGGAAAGGAAGTATTGATCATTTTTTAAGATATTATTGGTAGACCGTGGTTAATCGTATTTAATTCGCAAATATGATTATTATTTTGAACAGTATGAAAGTGTACATAATGTTAATCGTGGTAGACCGATAATAATAAGTGTATTTCCATCATTAATCATCTCAGGAAGAATATTAGTTTAACAAGATGAATTGTTATACCCTATCTACTGATACTAGTACAACGTATTGCCCTATTAGTGTAGTGGTTTCGACTGACACCGCAGACTCTGTCCATGGGTTCGAATCTCAGCGCGGCAGTTAGTTACATTATAAATTTTACTTCAAATGTTTAAACAATTAAGATTTGAAATAAATGAGTTGATCAGGTTTGTACAACATGTTTGTCCCGTCGCCTTGACGCACCGCCACTTGATGCAATCGTTTGAAACACCCGCCGCTGTAAATTATATACTTTGAAACTATGACACTTTATAAAAATAAACGTTATTTATGTATTTCATTAAATATGTATACGTTATTAGACTATGAAGTTCAATTTGAAATGTTACAGAAGCATTGTTCTTCATTTCTTAAAAAGAATGGTTAAAATTGAAGCTACCGTTTTCGAGATATAGCGATTTTTGTATTTTTTATAGCTCACTTTTCCACTCCCTTAATACAATCATGTTTAAAACTGTTGGGACACTTCCTGCAAGTCCTGTGAAACGGTGGTCCCTCCCCCTAAACTCAATGTTGGTCCATATAAAAGCATCGTCCAGCAACGGGCTGTGTTATACATATCAGCCCCAACATTGGTTCGGGGGAGGGGGGGGGGGGGAGAGGGATGGCAGCTTTACATAAACTATTTTTGACTATCATACTTTCAACTGGACTATGAAGTTCAATTTGAAATGTTACAGAAGCATTGTTCTTCATTTCTTAAAAAGAATGGTTAAAATCGAAGCTACCGTTTTCGAGATATAGCGATTTTTGTATTTTTTATAGCTCACTTTTCCACTCCCTTAATACATGTATTAAAGCATTGAAAAAACAATGTACTAAATTCATATAAGTCCTTGTAACTGCATTAAAAAAGTTCCAAATTATCTCATATTTGGCAATATTAGAGAGCTATAATGTACCATTAGTATCGTTTATTTAAACAAAGAATGGGTTAGTAATGTCTTCAATTTAAAGGGGTATTGTCTGAATTACGCACCTAAATGGTACTTTTAATAAAGACTTATTTCATAAGATATAGGTAAAACAAATAATGTCATTAAGTAAACTAATGATTGTGTTATTGTGGTAGGGTGGGGTGTTGTGGGGGTGACCGTTTATTTCGGATTAAAATACTCTTAATTGAAGCATGTTAATTGAGACGCCATAATTATTAATATTCGTATTCGTATTTGTATACAGGTAGATGTCAACAAACACAAAATATCCATTTGACAACGTAATACATTACCTATCAATCGCGTATTATTATTATACATATTATACCCATTCGTAAGATCCGGAAAAATGAAATCAACTTTAGAATAAAAAGTTACAAACATTTCCAAAATAAAATACAAAACTAAACAAACGAAAACAAAACCATAAAAATAAGAACCTATCGAGATTCGAACCAGCAATCTACTTATTCTAAGACAGGAAACAAACCACTGAGCTATCTGGGGAGTCAGCTTTTTGAAGAGGCGTTTTGCTTATTAACTCTAGCACAGTATTGATCAACCACGGTCAACCCATCAATTACAATAGAACACTATGTACGGTCTACCAGAATGAATGGAAAGGAAGTATTGATCATCTTTTAAGATATTATTGGTAGACCGTGGTTAATCGTATTTAATTCGCAAATATGATTATTATTTTGAACAGTATGAAAGTGTATATAATGTTAATCGTGGTAGACCGATAATAATAAGTGTATTTCCATCATTAATCATCTCAGGAAGAATATTAGTTTAACAAGATGAATTGTAATACCCTATCTACTGATACTAGTACAACGTATTGCCCTACTAGTGTAGTGGTTTCGACTGACACCGCAGACTCTGTCCATGGGTTCGAATCTCAGCGCGGCAGTTAGTTACATTATAAATTTTACTTCAAATGTTTAAACAATTAAGATTTGAAATAAATGAGTTGATCAGGTTTGTACAACATGTTTTTCCCGTCGCCTTGACGCACCGCCACTTGATGCAATCGTTTGAAACACCCGCCGCTGTAAATTATATACTTTGAAACTATGACACTTTATAAAAATAAACGTTATTTATGTATTTCATTAAATATGTATACGTAATTAGACTATGAAGTTCAATTTGAAATGTTACAGAAGCATTGTTCTTCATTTCTTAAAAAGAATGGTTAAAATTGAAGCTACCGTTTTCGAGATATAGCGATTTTTGTATTTTTTATAGCTCACTTTTCCACTCCCTTAATACAATCATGTTTAAAACTGTTGGGACACTTCCTGCAAGTCCTGTGAAACGGTGGTCCCTCCCCCTAAACTCAATGTTGGTCCATATAAAAGCATCGTCCAGCAACGGGCTGTGTTATACATATCAGCCCCAACATTGGTTCGGGGGAGGGGGGGGGGGGGGAGAGGGATGGCAGCTTTACATAAACTATTTTTGACTATCATACTTTCAACTGGACTATGAAGTTCAATTTGAAATGTTACAGAAGCATTGTTCTTCATTTCTTAAAAAGAATGGTTAAAATCGAAGCTACCGTTTTCGAGATATAGCGATTTTTGTATTTTTTATAGCTCACTTTTCCACTCCCTTAATACATGTATTAAAGCATTGAAAAAACAATGTACTAAATTCATATAAGTCCTTGTAACTGCATTAAAAAAGTTCCAAATTATCTCATATTTGGCAATATTAGAGAGCTATAATGTACCATTAGTATCGTTTATTTAAACAAAGAATGGGTTAGTAATGTCTTCAATTTAAAGGGGTATTGTCTGAATTACGCACCTAAATGGTACTTTTAATAAAGACTTATTTCATAAGATATAGGTAAAACAAATAATGTCATTAAGTAAACTAATGATTGTGTTATTGTGGTAGGGTGGGGTGTTGTGGGGGTGACCGTTTATTTCGGATTAAAATACTCTTAATTGAAGCATGTTAATTGAGACGCCATAATTATTAATATTCGTATTCGTATTTGTATACAGGTAGATGTCAACAAACACAAAATATCCATTTGACAACGTAATACATTACCTATCAATCGCGTATTATTATTATACATATTATACCCATTCGTAAGATCCGGAAAAATGAAATCAACTTTAGAATAAAAAGTTACAAACATTTCCAAAATAAAATACAAAACTAAACAAACGAAAACAAAACCATAAAAATAAGAACCTATCGAGATTCGAACCAGCAATCTACTTATTCTAAGACAGGAAACAAACCACTGAGCTATCTGGGGAGTCAGCTTTTTGAAGAGGCGTTTTGCTTATTAACTCTAGCACAGTATTGATCAACCACGGTCAACCCATCAATTACAATAGAACACTATGTACGGTCTACCAGAATGAATGGAAAGGAAGTATTGATCATCTTTTAAGATATTATTGGTAGACCGTGGTTAATCGTATTTAATTCGCAAATATGATTATTATTTTGAACAGTATGAAAGTGTATATAATGTTAATCGTGGTAGACCGATAATAATAAGTGTATTTCCATCATTAATCATCTCAGGAAGAATATTAGTTTAACAAGATGAATTGTAATACCCTATCTACTGATACTAGTACAACGTATTGCCCTACTAGTGTAGTGGTTTCGACTGACACCGCAGACTCTGTCCATGGGTTCGAATCTCAGCGCGGCAGTTAGTTACATTATAAATTTTACTTCAAATGTTTAAACAATTAAGATTTGAAATAAATGAGTTGATCAGGTTTGTACAACATGTTTTTCCCGTCGCCTTGACGCACCGCCACTTGATGCAATCGTTTGAAACACCCGCCGCTGTAAATTATATACTTTGAAACTATGACACTTTATAAAAATAAACGTTATTTATGTATTTCATTAAATATGTATACGTAATTAGACTATGAAGTTCAATTTGAAATGTTACAGAAGCATTGTTCTTCATTTCTTAAAAAGAATGGTTAAAATTGAAGCTACCGTTTTCGAGATATAGCGATTTTTGTATTTTTTATAGCTCACTTTTCCACTCCCTTAATACAATCATGTTTAAAACTGTTGGGACACTTCCTGCAAGTCCTGTGAAACGGTGGTCCCTCCCCCTAAACTCAATGTTGGTCCATATAAAAGCATCGTCCAGCAACGGGCTGTGTTATACATATCAGCCCCAACATTGGTTCGGGGGAGGGGGGGGGGGAGAGGGATGGCAGCTTTACATAAACTATTTTTGACTATCATACTTTCAACTGGACTATGAAGTTCAATTTGAAATGTTACAGAAGCATTGTTCTTCATTTCTTAAAAAGAATGGTTAAAATCGAAGCTACCGTTTTCGAGATATAGCGATTTTTGTATTTTTTATAGCTCACTTTTCCACTCCCTTAATACATGTATTAAAGCATTGAAAAAACAATGTACTAAATTCATATAAGTCCTTGTAACTGCATTAAAAAAGTTCCAAATTATCTCATATTTGGCAATATTAGAGAGCTATAATGTACCATTAGTATCGTTTATTTAAACAAAGAATGGGTTAGTAATGTCTTCAATTTAAAGGGGCATTGTCTGAATTACGCACCTAAATGGTACTTTTAATAAAGACTTATTTCATAAGATATAGGTAAAACAAATAATGTCATTAAGTAAACTAATGATTGTGTTATTGTGGTAGGGTGGGGTGTTGTGGGGGTGACCGTTTATTTCGGATTAAAATACTCTTAATTGAAGCATGTTAATTGAGACGCCATAATTATTAATATTCGTATTCGTATTTGTATACAGGTAGATGTCAACAAACACAAAATATCCATTTGACAACGTAATACATTACCTATCAATCGCGTGTTATTATTATACATATTATACCCATTCGTAAGATCCGGAAAAATGAAATCAACTTTAGAATAAAAAGTTACAAACATTTCCAAAATAAAATACAAAACTAAACAAACGAAAACAAAACCATAAAAATAAGAACCTATCGAGATTCGAACCAGCAATCTACTTATTCTAAGACAGGAAACAAACCACTGAGCTATCTGGGGAGTCAGCTTTTTGAAGAGGCGTTTTGCTTATTAACTCTAGCACAGTATTGATCAACCACGGTCAACCCATCAATTACAATAGAACACTATGTACGGTCTACCAGAATGAATGGAAAGGAAGTATTGATCATCTTTTAAGATATTATTGGTAGACCGTGGTTAATCGTATTTAATTCGCAAATATGATTATTATTTTGAACAGTATGAAAGTGTATATAATGTTAATCGTGGTAGACCGATAATAATAAGTGTATTTCCATCATTAATCATCTCAGGAAGAATATTAGTTTAACAAGATGAATTGTTATACCCTATCTACTGATACTAGTACAACGTATTGCCCTACTAGTGTAGTGGTTTCGACTGACACCGCAGACTCTGTCCATGGGTTCGAATCTCAGCGCGGCAGTTAGTTACATCATACATTTTACTTCAAATGTTTAAACAATTAAGATTTGAAATAAATGAGTTGATCAGGTTTGTACAACATGTTTTTCCCGTCGCCTTGACGCACCGCCACTTGATGCAATCGTTTGAAACACCCGCCGCTGTAAATTATATACTTTGAAACTATGACACTTTATAAAAATAAACGTTATTTATGTATTTCATTAAATATGTATACGTAATTAGACTATGAAGTTCAATTTGAAATGTTACAGAAGCATTGTTCTTCATTTCTTAAAAAGAATGGTTAAAATTGAAGCTACCGTTTTCGAGATATAGCGATTTTTGTATTTTTTATAGCTCACTTTTCCACTCCCTTAATACAATCATGTTTAAAACTGTTGGGACACTTCCTGCAAGTCCTGTGAAACGGTGGTCCCTCCCCCTAAACTCAATGTTGGTCCATATAAAAGCATCGTCCAGCAACGGGCTGTGTTATACATATCAGCCCCAACATTGGTTCGGGGGAGGGGGGGGGGGGGGGGGAGAGGGATGGCAGCTTTACATAAACTATTTTTGACTATCATACTTTCAACTGACAGCATTTTACTAATTTTGAAAGATATTTGATGCGCACGTGTATAAGTATCCCAACAGGTTTTGAACAAGATTGTGGATCATATCCCAGGTGGTTTTTTTAAATGCATTTCCCCTCATGAATAGCACTGGTTGTACTGGGTGTTCTATAATTAAGATGATCAGTGTCCTACTTCCGGTGTAGCGTGACTTGCATTTTCTAACAAAAACAGAACACAAAAATTGACTTGCCCTTTGCGACCAACCCAAAAATCTGAAAAAATAGTGTTATCTTTTTATTTATTTTTAAATTCGTTGTAGTTGTTGTTTTTAAAGAATATTTTTGAACAACTCTCGTAGTACGAGGCGCATTATTTATCACAAATTACACCTGGCTACTCTAACATAAATACATTAAGAAGAGAAAGGTCAGATCCCATCCTAATACATATCGAATAATGGATCAAATAGACAAGATAGACCATAACACAATGTTCAAAAAGGCAGAGGATCAGAGGGCACTCACAGAAATTTGCTAATTTAAAGACCAAACTAAACATCCGCTAATATTTCTACAACCAAAGAGTGGTGGATAGATGGAACCAACTACCGAAGAGCCGACCCAGACACTGAACCCGTGTCATGATTTACTTTGATTAAACGTGCAAACCCCAATTGAAACATTTGGTGTTTGACGGGAACCACTGAAATTCGAGGACAACACCAGGGAAACGTTATACCGCCCTCACCGGCACTGAGCTAGGCCTACCACGGTTGAGGTTTGTCCGACCCAAATCCATACGATCCAACTTGGCCTACCAGGATTTGGGTTTCGTACGGGGTTAGCCTTGAACAAGCTGTTGCATTTTCGTTTTCAATTCGTATACCAACGCGTATCCAGTAATTAGTTAATGATATGAGAAATTTATTAAATATAATAAATATTACAATTCAAAAAAACATTGAACAAACACACATTAAAAAAACCCAAAACATTACTGACAACACCGTCCCGGGACAACCGTCTCCCCGTTGTATCCATAGCGTAAATAAAATCCGTGCCAATGGCACTTTAGCTCTCAGATTATTTCTATTCCGACCACATCCATAAGTTTAATAATGCCGCGTTAGACAAAATCGGCTTCAGAAAAATAAATCGAGACTGCCACTCTCTGTGGCTATCCCAGCAGCATTTTCGTCACAAACCACCTAGAGCGAATTCAAATAATTACTTGTTTTGGGGATGCGCAGTTGAATAAAGTTTAAACCATCATATTTTGCTGCGTTTTTTAAAGAAAGTAGTAGAGATAGTAGATGTGTATATTATTTTTCATATAAACACAAACACAAATTGATTTTTTGTTGGAACGTTTTAAATTATCAATATGAAAAGTAAAAAATAGCAACAATTTCAAGCAAATCGAGTCACTTTGTAATAACTAATGACGTATCCTCATAAAGCTATGATTTAAAGCTGCAAATTTACAAGAAATCGTTAATTTTCACTTTAACGTGTTTTTTTTCATATAAACACAAACACAAATTGATTTTTTGTTGGAACGTTTTAAATTATCAATACGAAAAGTAAAAAATAGCAAAATTTCAAACAAATCGAGTCACTTTGCATTTACTAATGAAGTATCCTCTTAAAGCTATGATTTAAAGCATTACATTTACAAGAAAACGTTAATTTTCACTTTAACGTGTTATTTTTCAAACACAAATTGATTTTTTTTTTGTCAGTCTGAAAAAATAAAAATAGCCACAATTTCAAACAAATCGAATCATTTTGCGCGTACTAAATGAATTATGCTTTTAAAACCACGAGTTCTAAATAAAATAAGTTTGTTTGCCTAAACACGACCGCCCATAAAATCTCAAAACCCCATTTGTTTCTTCTTTATTTTTTCTTTATTTTTTAAAATAATGTTTTATGTTGAAAAATATATGTATTAAATGATATTTTCATCTTAATTTGCTAAACTTATCAACATAACTGCCCTTAATTTACTTATTCCCACATATACACCCTTTAAAACACCAAGGAGATGCAAATCCAAGATCCTATCACTATCTAGTGAAAAACAGTACATGCATGCCAGACCATCCAGGCTGCCAGCTGCACTATTAAAACAAAATACACGCATTAGCCCTAACCAGCCAGGCTATGTTTTTACTTTGTGAAAACCGGCAGAGGGGAAAAAGTATGATTTGTTAACCAAATAATCGCCGCGAAACTCCTAGGATTCGACCCCGGACCCTCCGATCACAGCGCCGCGAACCCTAACCACTCAGCTAACCTGCCAACGATCACCCGGCGGACAGCAATTTCGTACACACATATCAGCTTGGTTGATGACGTCATCGAATCGAATGCTGTAGCATGCGCTTGAACATTGTTTTTTTGCCGTAGTGAATCGTAGTTGTAGGAAGGTTAGGGTTTTAGAGAACATTAAGTGTATTAAAATAACATTGTATAGTCTTTGTCTTCTCTAAAATTGTCTATAGCAAAACAAAAAAGGTAATCGACCTACCGACCCACTTTTTCAACTCTTGTTTGGGCAAACAATCCTTTTTGTAGGCCTGATTGCCATCAGGTTTAGATAATATGATCATTTAATTGAACTCCTTTCACCCAATGGAATACCGTATGGAAGATAAGATAAATGGGCTTAAACGTTGCAGAGTAATATCATTAATACTATATTTTAAAAAAAAAACCGCTAAAATCCAAATGTGATTAAAATAAGGTGCAATCGTGATGCTCATCGAGCGGAGTTGAGACAGACATATAACGTAAACGGGACATTACCGCTGTAAGTTGCTTGTTTTTATCAGGAAACGCTTGGACATGGGGTAAATGTTGATACTTGTATACACATTAAACCATAGCACTGGTAAAGAAACACAGAGGACACAGAAATGCCATTAATCCAATCCAACATCTTTATTTCCGACAGTAGCCAACCTGAACATACCGATAAAATACAAGCAATTATCATTGGTAACCAATATAAACAACAAGGATCTTCCTGTGTAACATATTCTCATTTATATGTCAACCCGGTGACCAATTATACAACAGGGTTCTTTCAGTATAAACTTAAGTAGTCGCTAACGAATTTGACATTATAATTCAGATTCCTGTCCTGTGAGGATGCCACGTATTGTTTAATGCGTATTTAGAACCAGTATTTGTACCCCGATGTCTGTAAAATGTGTATGAGATCTCGATACGAAAATATGAACAATGTATCTTATTGTTATCATGAGATCTTGATATACGAAAATATGAACATGTATCTTGTTGTTATTATGAAGGAATGATTGAAATACTATTAAATATTGGTAGAACTTTGCAAAATCTTTGGCGTTTCGGGGTTATTTCGCGATAATTACCGAGCGATTAAGGCGATGGAATCCTAATCTTTTCATGACTTTTTTGACGCGTGGGTTCAAACCCAGCTGGGGTCAATACTTTAATTCTATTTCGAATGTTGTTGCAAATTATTATAATTTGGATTGAAACTATGCAATCGAGTGCTTGGAGCACACATGTCTTAAGTGCAATTTTTGGGATTTTCAGTTTTTTGCGTATTATATGATAGAATGTGATATTCTCCATTTAGTGCACACATCAGTTAAGTGATTGTAACACATTTTAATGGTTACAATGGGTTGAACAGTGAACACTATCTGCAAATTTCCATGTCAACAAATTGTTTGGAGCACAGATGTTTTAAGAGAATCATGATCAACACTTGCTATGTGCAAGCTATAGTGCCGTACTTAACACATATGTGTACCAAAGATCATGTACTTCTAGTGCACTTAACAATGTTAACAAGAAGAGTCTTCAAAAAGACAAACAGCGCTTAGAAGGGGTTAAGTTTGAATGCAAGCGGACATACCATGAAGAGTTGAGTGAATTGTATTTTATCAAAACGAGCTCTCTAAATTTGTCATCAAAATCAAGTTAAAATTTTTAAATTTAATATAACAATAATTCATATTCGGGTTGTACATTGTTGTAATCTTCATTACATAAATGTGAGCGTGTGTGGTCTAGTGGATAAGACGCCGGTCTCACAATGCAAAGGTTGTGAGTTCGAGCCCCATTAGGTCCAACATGTTTGTATCCTTGGGCAAGGTACTTAGTCTCAATTGCTTCGTCGACCCAAGCGATATTTGGGGAGCTGTTAGGATATCAAAATCTAAGTAGTGCTGATAGGCTTGTGCACTTGTCGACTGGTAGCCGCCTAAGTGTAGCGACCAAAGGATTCTGATATCTAAACTGGCAGCGATAATAATTAATTTAAAAAGCGCTTTGGGACTGTGCTTGCATTGTGGAAAGCGCTATATAAGAACGGTATTATTATTATTATTATTATTATAAACAATCCCGGATTAAATGTAGGTGTTCCGATTGCTGGCCTGATTTTCAACGTGATTTGTTCTATACTACATGAAGGGTCATTCTTACAATAGTCATATTCCAAAGTTTGTGTTGCATAACTCAAATTGTTCTTATTTTAGACGCACAAGGTTACATGAATTGTCCACTGAGTAGTACACAAAAGTAATTCATTAAATTGATGACATTAATGAAATTGCTTAACTTGCTGAAGTTGATTAAAATAATTCAAATTAATTAATCTACTAATGTATTAGTGTATTAGTGTATTAATGTATTAATGTATTAATATATTAATGTATTAATGTATTAATGTATTAATGTATTAATGTATTAATGTATTAATGTATTAATGTATTAATGTATTAATGTATTAATGTATTAATGTATTAATGTATTAATGTATTAATGTATTAATGTATTAATGTATTAATGTATTAATGTATTAATGTATTAATGTATTAATGTATTAATGTATTAATGTATTTATGTATTAATGTAAATGTATAAATGTATTAATGTATGTATGAAGGGGTGGAGGGGTGAATGTATTAATGTACTTGTATCACCGAGAATGTGAGTACACTCACCGTCCTCACATGTATGGTGATATCGTCAGCCTGCTTCGATAATAACTCATTTTTTCTAGTTTTTAGAAAACAACAAAAATATGAAAAGTGAGTTAAGTAATTATCGAAGCAGGCTGATGATGTGTTGAATAGCACCATGAATAGTGCAGGTGAAATCTAACAGGAGCAGTAACTGTTGGATAGAATTAGGTTGGGGACATACATTTAAGGGGGGACTTAAAGGCATATTATGTGATCTTTTCCAGAGAGCGCCCTCTATTCATTATTTTTTTTAGAAAGTAGATTTTCTTGCAGATTTATATTTCTGATCATAAATCATACATACATTCCAAGTTACAGAGCGATACGATTCCTAATTACCTCAAAATCATGGTTTTAGTGTGAATTTAAGAGTGAAAATATATACTGTCGGATTTTCCGACAATTTATTTTCACTCTAAAATCATGATTTTGAAGTAATTAAGAATCGTATCGCCCTGTAACTTGGAATGTATGTACGATTAATGATCAGAAATGTAAATCTGCAAGAAAATCTTCTTTCAATTTTTTTTTCGATGTTGAGGGCGTTCCCTGGAAAGATCACATAATATACCTTTAAGGAAGTTTTTGGTTGAATTTTGTTAGTGCTGTAATTATTGAACCATGACTCAAATGTATATGAAAGTATACTTTTTTGGAAAGGAAATGGATCAGAGAATCCAAATCAATTTTGAGTTAAAAATGCCCAAATCACTTGATGATGATGGAAAGACACTAATGAAGGGACGATTTTTGTTGTTGAACCTAGTCCAATATTTTTTGAAATGTTGACAAAAAAGTGTAAAAACAAATTAAAAATCCATTTTTGTTCACGTTTTTTGGCACTTTTTGGTCAAAATTTCCAAAAATATTAGATAATATTTTTTTTTTAAAAAGTCCATTTATTAGTGTCTTAACACTTTCCACGCGGCAGGCGTCTGCAGACGACATTTCAACATTTTACAAAATGTTTCAAAAATGTCAACATTATTGAATTTCATTACCATATTTGGAATTACCATGAGAAATGCATTTAAAATAAGTACAAACGGTTCAGTAATCCTTGTGATACACTTTGGAAATTGGGAACGGTTTCTAAAAAATATGTTTTGTATTAATGGTAAAACTAGTAGCCGCGTGGAAAGGGTTAACATCATTATCAAGTGATTTGGCCATTTTTTACTCAAAATTATTTTTGTTAGCTTTGTTCAAAAAAATGTTGGTCAAAAAAGTGAATTTGTGATACAGCACTCACAAAATTCAAAAAATCAAATCAAAAATTTCCCCCCTTAAGTCCCCCCTTAAGTGAAATGTGGCTTGTTATAGGCCTAATACGAATTAATATGACCCATTTTAAACATTTTACATAATTATTACAATCTGCCTAACTCAAAATGCTGACTTAGGCAGAATTGAAATGGTGCATTTATCAACACTTTTGATTGGTCAATGACTTCGGTATTATTACAGCATGTGGATAATGTAATGAAGTCATGATTTATGCAAAAAGCTCAACTTCGCTGAAAAGTGAGTTAGGCAATTATCGAAGCAGGCTGACGATATACATAATAAAGTCCTCACATTGACTGTAATTTCTATACTTTACAAACGTGTATACATTTAAGTCCTCACATGGTCGGGTGTGCCACTATAGATGTATTAATGTATTAATGTATTAATGTATTAATGTATTAATGTATTAATGTATTAATGTATTAATGTATTAATGTATTAATGTATTAATGTATTAATGTATTAATGTATTAATGTATTAATGTATTAATGTATTAATGTATTAATGTATTAATGTATTAATGTATTTATGTATTCATGTATTCATGTATTCAACACTTTTGATTGGTCAATGACTTCGGTAATTAAAGTTTTAATGTATTAATGTATTCATGTATTCATGTACTCATGTACTCATGTATTCATGTATTCATGTATTCATGTATTCATGTATTCATGTATTCATGTATTCATGTATTCATGTATTCATGTATTCATGTATTCATGTATTCATTTTCATTTTCCAATATGCATGTTACTTTATAAAAACGGCAAACCGGTTATTTCTATATCCACTAAATTTTGGGTCCGGTCAGGTATAACATTTAAGGTAAATTACCCGCCAGTTACTAGCCTAGTAGCCTAGTAGCCTAGTAGCCTGGTTTTTTTATATACCCTCAATGTCAAATGTATACCCTCAAATGCCTTGTTCATGAAAGAACGGCAAAACGGGTTTTTTTTCTTCTTCATTTCCACTCAAATTTTCAAATCCATGCTGTTTATAAAAACGGCAAACCGGTTATTTCTATATCCACTAAATTTTGGGTCCGGTCAGGTATAACATTTAAGGTAAATTACCCGCCAGTTACTAGCCTAGTAGCTTACCCCGCATTGGCGCTCTCAAAATGTTGGGTTACGACTCAGTTACTAGCGAGGTAGCGCATTCAGCTACCCGTCATTGGTGCACTCGGCCGTTTAAAGTTACTTAAAATTAGCTGTTAATTCCCTACCCCTCCTCCTCCCGATTTTCTTTATTTAGGCATACGTTCTGAGCGCTATAGTGGGTCGTTTAGTTTTATGGTCGGCGGAGTCTATCATCAAGATCACTTGTATCATTCCATGCTTGTGTGCCATCCGAGGTTTATTTTCGGCCTATTTACATTAAATACATTTTCCACATATAAGTTTATAATCACTATTCACTACATGTATCACCTACCTGAAAAAATCTATATAAAAACCTGTATTAATTTAACATTCATGAGTCTTTCCAGCAAGACAGATTTCTAAATTCAATACAAATTTGTCCTTTTGGCGGCCATTTTGAATTTTGCAATTTCACCAACCTAACCGTTTGTCGGAGACATTTTTATGTCATATTCTTTTTCTCACTTCTCACACTATTTGGCCATAGAAGAACTGGGTTTTGAAAAAATGATACATATTTGCCTACCCCTACCAATAGCATATACGTATGTAGTCCCTTTGTCATGTTTGTCATGTTTGCAGTTGTGTTCTAAATAAGACCTCCCGAGATCTGGAGATACACTGCAAAAAGGTTGCTTAAAATACGTTGCTAAAAGTACTTTTATCATCCGTTGGTTGACGTGTTGATTAAAATTCATTCAACATAATGTAGAAATCTAGGTGTTGTATAAAAGTAAAAACTACCCAACGTTGAGCGAAACAATTTAGTAACAAGTTGGGGAAACCCCGGTCAAACTTGTTTTGTTGCTAAAATATTGCGTTAATTGTTTCAATTGGGCAACTGTTGAGTATTTGTCTCAGGCAATCACGCAACTTATGTTAAGATTTACTCATGTGGTTTTTATTGATCAATTGTTGCTTACATTCTCGATTCTAATGGCGTCCGTGTGATGGATCTTCTCAGAATTTGGGAAATGGTTGTATACTATTTCTGTTTCCACTAAAATGTTCACCCTGGCGTTGATAAAAATGGCAAAACGGTTTTTATACTCGTATATCTACTCAAAACTTCACCTCGATGTCCTTGATAAAAACGGCAAAACGGTTATATCTATCTGCACTCAAATGTTCATCTCCATGATTTTGATAAAAACGGAAAAAACGGTTATTTTGATATCCAATTAAATTCTCACCCTTGTTCTTGTTAAAAACGGCAAAACGGTTATTTCTGTTTTCAACTCCATGTTCTTGATAAAACGGCATAACGGTTTTTTTATCCATTTAATTTCACCCATGCTTTGATAAAAACGGGAAAAGTATATTTTATATCCATTAAATTTCACCCATGGTTTTAAACGGCAAAACGGGTTTTTTCGTCGATCCACTCAAATTTGTACCCATGTTCTTGATAAAAACGGCAAAACTATATAAAAACCTGTATTAATTTAACATTCATGAGTCTTTCCAGCAAGACAGATTTCTAAATTCAATACAAATTTGTCCTTTTGGCGGCCATTTTGAATTTTGCAATTTCACCAACCTAACCGTTTGTCGGAGACATTTTTATGTCATATTCTTTTTCTCACTTCTCACACTATTTGGCCATAGAAGAACTGGGTTTTGAAAAAATGATACATATTTGCCTACCCCTACCAATAGCATATACGTATGTAGTCCCTTTGTCATGTTTGTCATGTTTGCAGTTGTGTTCTAAATAAGACCTCCCGAGATCTGGAGATACACTGCAAAAAGGTTGCTTAAAATACGTTGCTAAAAGTACTTTTATCATCCGTTGGTTGACGTGTTGATTAAAATTCATTCAACATAATGTAGAAATCTAGGTGTTGTATAAAAGTAAAAACTACCCAACGTTGAGCGAAACAATTTAGTAACAAGTTGGGGAAACCCCGGTCAAACTTGTTTTGTTGCTAAAATATTGCGTTAATTGTTTCAATTGGGCAACTGTTGAGTATTTGTCTCAGGCAATCACGCAACTTATGTTAAGATTTACTCATGTGGTTTTTATTGATCAATTGTTGCTTACATTCTCGATTCTAATGGCGTCCGTGTGATGGATCTTCTCAGAATTTGGGAAATGGTTGTATACTATTTCTGTTTCCACTAAAATGTTCACCCTGGCGTTGATAAAAATGGCAAAACGGTTTTTATACTCGTATATCTACTCAAAACTTCACCTCGATGTCCTTGATAAAAACGGCAAAACGGTTATATCTATCTGCACTCAAATGTTCATCTCCATGATTTTGATAAAAACGGGAAAAACGGTTATTTTGATATCCAATTAAATTCTCACCCTTGTTCTTGTTAAAAACGGCAAAACGGTTATTTCTGTTTTCAACTCCATGTTCTTGATAAAACGGCATAACGGTTTTTTTATCCATTTAATTTCACCCATGCTTTGATAAAAACGGGAAAAGTATATTTTATATCCATTAAATTTCACCCATGGTTTTAAACGGCAAAACGGGTTTTTTCGTCGATCCACTCAAATTTTTACCCATGTACTTGATAAAAACGGCAAAACGGTTATTTTTCTATCCACTCAAATTTCCAAACCCATGTACTTTATAAAAACGGCAAAACGGGTTTTGTCTGTCCACTTAATTTCACCATTGTTCTTAAAAAAACGGCAACACGTTTTTTTTTATATCCACTCAAACTTTCAACCCTGTTCTTTGAAAAAACGGCAGAACGTTTTTTTATATACCTTACATTTTCACATCCATGTTCTTGATAAAAACGACGAAACGGTTATTTCTATATCCACTCAAATTTTCAAACACATGTACTTTATAAAAACGGCAAAACGGGTTTTGTCTGTCCACTTAATTTCACCATTGTTCTTAAAAAAACGGCAACACGGTTTTTTTATATCCACTCAAACTTTCAACCCTGTTCTTTGAAAAAACGGCAGAACGTTTTTTTATATACCTTACATTTTCACATCCATGTTCTTGATAAAAACGACGAAACGGTTATTTCTATATCCACTCAAATTTTCAAACACATGTACTTTATAAAAACGACAAAACGTTTTTTTTTATCTGTCCACTTAATTTCACCCTTGTTCTTGAAAAAACTGCAAAACGCTTTTTTTGATATCCACTCAAATTTTCAACTCTATGTTCTTGATATTAAAAACGGCAAAACAGTTTTTTGTATATCCACTCAAATTTTCAACCCTGTTCTTTGAAAAAAAACGGCAAAACGTTTTTTTTTATATACCTTACATTTTCACATCCATGTTCTTGATAAAAACGACGAAACGGTTATTTCTATATCCACTCAAATTTTCAAACCATGTACTTTATAAAAACGGCAAAACGGTTTTTTATCTGTCCACTTAATTTCACCCTTGTTCTTGAAAAAACAGCAAAACGGGTTTTTTTGATATCCACTCAAATGTTCAACTCCATGTTCTTGATATTAAAAACGGCAAAACGGTTTTTTGTATATCCACTCAAATATTCAAACCCATGTACTTTATAAAAACGGCAAAACGGGTTTTGTCTGTCCACTTAATTTCACCATTGTTCTTGAAAAAACGGCAAAACGGTGTTTTTTATATCCACTCAAATTTTCAACCCTGTTCTTTGAAAAAACGGCAAAACGGTTTTTTTATATACCTTACATCTTCACATCCATGTTCTTGATAAAAACGACGAAACGGTTATTTCTATATCCACTCAAATTTTCAAACCATGTACTTTATAAAAACGGCAAAACGGTTTTTTTTTATCTGTCCACTTAATTTCACCCTTGGTCTTGAAAAAACGGCAAAACGGTTTTTTTATATCCACTCAAATTTTCAACACTGTTCTTTGAAAAAACGGCAGAACGTTTTTTTATATACCTTACATTTTTTTTTATCTGTCCACTTAATTTCACCCTTGTTCTTGAAAAAACGGCAAAACAGTTTTTTGTATATCCACTCAAATTTTCAACCCTGTTCTTTGAAAAAAACGGCAAAACGGTTTTTTTATATACCAAACATTTTCACATCCATGTTCTTGATAAAAACGACGAAACAGTTATTTCTATATCCACTCAAATTTTCAAACCATGTACTTTATAAAAACGGCAAAACGGTTTTTTATCTGTCCACTTAATTTCACCCTTGTTCTTTAAAAAACGCCAAAACGGTTTTTTGATATCCACTCAAATTTTCAACTCCATGTTCTTGATATTAAAAACGGCAAAACGGTTTTTTGTATATACACTTAAATTTTCAAACCCATGTACTTTATAAAAACGGCAAAACGGGTTTTGTCTGTCCACTTAATTTCACCATTGTTCTTGAAAAAACGGCAAAACGGTGTTTTTTTATATCCACTCAAATTTTCAACCCTGTTCTTTGAAAAAACGGCAAAACGCTTTTTTTATATACCTTACATTTTCACATCCATGTTCTTGATAAAAACGACGAAACGGTTATTTCTATATCCACTCAAATTTTCAAACACATGTACTTTATAAAAACGGCAAAACGTGTTTTTTTTATCTGTCCACTTAAATTCACCCTTGTTTTTGAAAAAACTGCAAAACGGTTTTTTTGATATCCACTCAAATTTTCAACTCCATGTTCTTGATATTAAAAACGGCAAAACAGTTTTTTGTATATCCACTCAAATTTTCAACCCTGTTTTTTGAAGAAAAAAACGGCAAAACGGTTTTTTTATATACCTAACATTTTCACATCCATGTTCTTGATAAAAACGACGAAACGGTTATTTCTATATCCACTCAAATTTTCAAACCATGTACTTTATAAAAACGGCAAAACGGCTTTTTATCTGTCCACTTAATTTCACCCTTGTTCTTGAAAAAACGGCAAAACGGGTTTTTTTGATATCCACTCAAATGTTCAACTCCATGTTCTTGATATTAAAAACGGCAAAACGGTTTTTTGTATATCCACTCAAATTTTCAAACCAATGTACTTTATAAAAACGGCCAAACGGGTTTTGTCTGTCCACTTAATTTCACCATTGTTCTTGAAAAAACGGCAAAACGGTTTTTTTATATACATACATACATACATACATATGAGATTTTATAAAGCGCTATTTCCACTCAAATTTTCAACCCTGTTCTTTGAAAAAACGGCAAAACGGTTTTTTTATATACCTTACATTTTCACATCCATGTTCTTGATAAAAACGACGAAACGGTAATTTCAATATCCACTCAAATTTTCAAACCATGTACTTTATAAAAACGGCAAAACGGTTTTTTTTTATCTGTCCACTTAATTTCACCCTTGTTCTTGAAAAAACGGCAAAACGGGTTTTTTTGATATCCACTCAAATGTTCAACTCCATGTTCTTGATATTAAAAACGGCAAAACGGTTTTTTGTATATCCACTCAAATTTTAAACCCATGTACTTTATAAAAACGGCCAAACGGGTTTTGTCTGTCCACTTAATTTCACCATTGTTCTTGAAAAAACGGCAAAACGGTTTTTTTATATACATACATACCTACATACATATGAGATTTTATAAAGCGCTATTTCCACTCAAATTTTCAACCCTGTTCTTTGAAAAAACGGCAAAACGGTTTTTTTATATACCTTACATTTTCACATCCATGTTCTTGATAAAAACGACGAAACGGTAATTTCAATATCCACTCAAATTTTCAAACCATGTACTTTATAAAAACGGCAAAACGGTTTTTTTTTTATCTGTCCATTTAATTTCACCCTTGTTCTTGAAAAAACGGCAAAACGTTTTTTTTGATATCCACTCAAATTTTCAACTACATGTTCTTGATATTAAAAACGGCAAAACAGTTTTTTGTATATCCACTCAAATTTTCAACCTGTTCTTTGAAAAAAACCGGCAAAACGGTTTTTTTATATACCTAACATTTTCACATCCATGTTCTTGATAAAAACGACGAAACGGTTATTTCTATATCCACTCAAATTTTCAAACCATGTACTTTATAAAAACGGCAAAACGGTTTTTTATCTGTCCACTTAATTTCACCCTTGTTCTTGAAAAAACAGCAAAACGGGTTTTTTTGATATCCACTCAAATGTTCAACTCCATGTTCTTGATATTAAAAACGGCAAAACGGTTTTTTGTATATCCACTCAAATTTTCAAACCCATGTACTTTATAAAAACGGCAAAACGGGTTTTGTCTGTCCACTTAATTTCACCATTGTTCTTGAAAAAAACGGCAAAACGGTGTTTTTTATATCCACTCAAATTTTCAACCCTGTTCTTTGAAAAAACGGCAAAACGGTTTTTTTATATACCTTACATTTTCACATCCATGTTCTCAAATTTTCAACCCTGTTCTTTGAAAAAACGACGAAACGGTTATTTCTATATCCACTCAAATTTTCAAACCATGTACTTTATAAAAAAGGCAAAACGGTTTTTTTGATCTGTCCACTTAATTTCACCCTTGTTCTTGAAAAAACGGCAAAACGTTTTTTTTGATATCCACTCAAATTTTCAACTCCATGTTCTTGATATTAAAAACGGCAAAACAGGTTTTTGTATATCCACTCAAATTTTCAACCCTGTTCTTTGAAAAAAACGGCAAAACGTTTTTTTTATATACCTAACATTTTCACATCCATGTTCTTGATAACAACGACGAAACAGTTATTTCTATATCCACTCAAATTTTCAAACCATGTACTTTATAAAAACGGCAAAACGGGTTTTGTCTGTCCACTTAATTTCACCATTGTTCTTAAAAAAACGGCAACACGTTTTTTTATATCCACTCAAATTTTCAACTCCATGTTCTTGACATTAAAAAACGGCAAAACGGTTTTTTGTATATCCACTCAAATTTTCAAACCTGTTCTTTGAAAAAACGGCAAAACGGTTTTTTTATATACCTAACATTTTCACATCCATGTTCTTGATAAAAACGACGAAACGGTTATATCTATATCCACTCAAATTTTCAAACCATGTACTTTATAAAAACGGCAAAACGTGTTTTTTTATCAGTCCACTTAATTTCACCCTTGTTCTTGAAAAAAACGGCAAAACGGTTTTTTTGATATCCACTCAAATTTTCAACTCCATGTTCTTGATATTAAAAACGGCAAAACGGTTTTTGTATATCCACTCAAATGTTCAAACCCATGTACTTTATCAAAACGGCAAAACGGTTTTTTTATCTGTCCACTTAATTTCACCCTTGTTCTTGAAAAAAACCGGCAAAACGTTTTTTTTATATCCACTCAAATTTTCAACTCCATGTTCTTGATAAAACGGCAAAACGGTTTTTTTATCTGTCCACTTAATTTCACCCTTGTTCTTGAAAAAACCGAAAAAAGTTTTTTTGTTGATATCCACTCAAATTTTCAACTCCATGCTCTTGATCGGGTTTTTTAATATACACTCGCATTTTCACATCCAAGGACTTGATAAAAACGGCATAACGGTTATTTCTATATCCACTCAAATTTTCAAACCCATGTACTTGATCAAAAAGGCATGCTTGCGAATTGAAAACTACAATGCAAGAGCTTGTTGAGAGGCTAAGCCCGGACGAAACTGTGTCCAAGCTCTGTGTAGCCCCACTTGGATTGTCTGGGTTTTTGCCGGACAAACCTTAACTGGATTGTCCTACGGTTTTTAGAGGGCGGTATACATGGTGTTTTCAACATACTTATTGCCGACGGGTTGGAACCCGATTGTTTATCTTAAATGTAAAAATCGTATTCAAATTGGGAACCAGGACAATGCTCGAGCTGCCGAAAGTCAATGGCTTTCTCTATGCTGTTCTCGGCATTTAGCTGGTCCCGTCTGTGTTAAGAATTGTTTCTATCAGATTTGCACGTTGTATCGGAGTCACAGCCGCCGAGAATCTCAGTAGCAGGGGCCTGATAACTAGCTACATATATCACTGCCTCCCGGTAGTGAACCGGTAACTTGTAAAGGGAATTCTTGACGATGCAGCAGAGCTACATACACCGTTCCCTCTTGGTAGTGAATCTGTAATTTCATTTAACATGTTATTTAACAATATATGTAATATCTGACATATCTTATCATTGGTGTTTTTTACTGTGAACGTTGTCCCTACGTAGTCTTGCTATCTGGGTATGAAGGTATAAATAGTCAATATTATATAATACATAAACATATTTATGTGATTCTTTTGGTAGAAAATAGATCACATGACATGAACTATTCAGTATATGTCCATGTCTTGTATTTTTTGGCTATACAAATCGACTATTCAATATTCATCGCTAGTGACATCGCTAGTAACACCGCTGAAATGATATTCATAAACAAATATATGTCAAACAAGGATGGCAACTTTAAACTATATATTTTGTCAATGTTTGCGCTTTATTCCGTTTTGGATGCCAATACAGAATAAATCTAATTGTGGTCCTGGGGCACAAGTTTTGGACGGGATAAGATATATGCGTATACAACCATTTCCCAAATTCTGAGAAGATCCATCACACGGACGCCATTAGAATCGAGAATGTAAGCAACAATTGATCAATAAAAACCACATGAGTAAATCTTAACATAAGTTGCGTGATTGCCTGAGACAAATACTCAACAGTTGCCCAATTGAAACAATTAACGCAATATTTTAGCAACAAAACAAGTTTGACCGGGGTTTCCCCAACTTGTTACTAAATTGTTTCGCTCAACGTTGGGTAGTTTTTACTTTTATACAACACCTAGATTTCTACATATGAAGAGCTTTGTTGCAAAAGGGCTATGGTGCATTTTTTCAAAAAATGAGTTTGATATAGAAATGTATAGGGAAAAATCATATGTTTCAAGGAAACAAAGTCATTTTTTTCAAAAAGACCTACATCTCATTGTAAACAGCCATTGAAATTGTTGTTTTGTTGCAAAAGGGCCTGTATCCAGAATTAAATCGGGATACAGGCCCTTTTGCAACAAAACAACAACTTCAATTACAATGAGATGTAGGTCTTTTTGAAAAAAAATGACTTTATTTCCTTGAAACATATGATTGTGACCTATACATTTCAATATCAAACTTATTTATTTTAGATGATTAAAATAAATGATTTTTTGTGTGTGGTATTTTTTCTTTATGTACAAACAGATGGAGTTTTGTTGCAAAAGGGCCTACATCCAAATTTTCAAAAAATGTAAACATGATTTAAAAAAAAATTAAAACTAGCACATTTAAAATTTATTTCAATTTCAATTAGTATGTAGTGTACCTCTTTCATAATCCATTCAGTTTTTCAATTGCTCAACTTGAATATTTAGAAACAGTTTTTTGACTTTTTCTCAATAAGAGCCAAAGTGGATGTAGGCCCTTTTGCAAAATACCTCTTCATATGTTGAATGAATTTTAATCAACACGTCAACCAACGGATGATAAAAGTACTTTTAGCAACGTATTTTAAGCAACCTTTTTGCAGTGTATCTCCAGATCTCGGGAGGTCTTATTTAGAACACAACTGCAAACATGACAAACATGACAAAGGGACTACATACGTATATGCTATTGGTAGGGGTAGGCAAATATGTATCAATTTTTCAAAACCCAGTTCTTCTATGGCCAAATAGTGTGAGAAGTGAGAAAAAGAATATGACATAAAAATGTCTCCGACAAACGGTTAGGTTGGTGAAATTGCAAAATTTAAAATGGCCGCCAAAAGGACAAATTTGTATTGAATTTAGAAATCTGTCTTGCTGGAAAGACTCATGAATGTTAAATTAATACAGGTTTTTATATAGATTTTTTCAGGTAGGTGATACATGTAGTGAATAGTGATTATAAACTTATATGTGGAAAATGTATTTAATGTAAATAGGCCGAAAATAAACCTCGGATGGCACACCGTGCTGAAGTACAAGCATGGAATGATACAAGTGATCTTGATGATAGACTCCGCCGACCATAAAACTAAACGACCCACTATAGCGCTCAGAACGTATGCCTAAATAAAGAAAATCGGGAGGAGGAGGGGTAGGGAATTAACAGCTAATTTTAAGTAACTTTAAACGGCCGAGTGCACCAATGACGGGTAGCTGAATGCGCTACCTCGCTAGTAACTGAGTCGTAACCCAACATTTTGAGAGCGCCAATGCGGGGTAAGCTACTAGGCTAGTAACTGGCGGGTAATTTACCTTAAATGTTATACCTGACCGGACCCAAAATTTAGTGGATATAGAAATAACCGGTTTGCCGTTTTTATAAACAGCATGGATTTGAAAATTTGAGTGGAAATGAAGAAAAAAAAAACCGTTTTGCCGTTCTTTCATGAACAAGGGTGAACATTTGAGGGTATATAAAAAAACCGTTTTGCCGGGTTTTTTTTCAAGAACAAGGGTGAAAATTTGAGTGGATCGACGAATAAATGACATAGATGTGAACATTTTAGTGGATATAGAAATAACCGGTTTGCCGTTTTTATAAAGTAACATGCATATTGGAAAATTTGAGTGGATAGACGAAAAACCGTTTTGCCGTTTTTAACAAGAGAAATGGTTGAAATGAAGTGAATATAAAAAAAAAACTTTTTTGCCGTTTTTATCAAGTACATGGATGTGAAAATTTGAGTGGATAGACGAAAACCGTTTTGCCGTTTTTAACAAGAGCAATGGTTGAAATGAATTGAATATAAAAAAACCGTTTTGCCGTTTTTATCAATGACATGGATGTGCAAATTTTAGTGGATATAGAAATAACCGGTTTGCCGTTTTTATAAAGAGCATGGATTTGAAAATTTGAGTGGAAATTAAAAAAACACCGTTTTGCCATTTTTAACAAGAGCGATGGTTGAAATGAAGTGAATATTAAAAAAAACCGTTTTGCCGTTTATATCAAGTACATGAATGTGACAATTTGAGTGGATAGACGAAAAACCGTTTTGCCGTTTTTAACACGAGCAATGGTTGAAATAAAGTGAATATAAAAAATAGTTTTGCCGTTTTTATCAAGTACATGGATGTGAAAATTTGAGTGGATAGACGAAAACCCGTTTTGCCGTTTTTAACAAGAGCAATGGTTGAAATGAAGTGAATATAAAAAAACCGTTTTGCCGTTTTTATCAAGTAGATAGATGTGAAAATTTCAGGGTATATAGAAAAACCGTTTTGCCGGGTTTTCTTCAAGAACAAGGGTGCAAATTTGAGTGGATCGACGAAAAAACCGTTTTGCCGTTTTTATCAAGAGCAAGGGTGAAATTAAGTGGAAATAAAAACCGTTTTGCCGTTTTTATCAATGACATGGATGTGAAAATGTTAGTGAATATAAAAAACACCTTTTTGCAGTTTTTATCAAGTACATGGATGTGAAAATTTGAGTGGATAGACGAAAAACCGTTTTGCCATTTTTACAAGAGCAATGGTTGAAATGAAGTGAATATAAACAAACCGTTCTGCCGTTTTTATCAATGAAATGGATGTGACAATTTTAGTGGATATAGAAATAACCGGTTTGCCGTTTTTATAAAGAGCATGGATTGAAGTGGATATCAAAATAACCGTTTTGCCGGTTTTTTCGAGAGCAAGTTTTAAAAGAATAAAATGTGAGTGGATATAGAAGTAACCGTTTTGCCGGTTTTCTTCAATAACATGATAACAAGGTTGAAAATATGAATGGATATCAAAAACAGTTTTGCCGGTTTTAAAAGTAGAAAATGTACTAGCATTGTTGAAGCAAGCTCCCTATGTATAGTTGTTGATGTGGATGTCAAAATAACCGTTTTCCCGGTTTTATCAAGAGCAAGTTTTAAAAGTAGAAAATGTAGAAAATGTGTTAGCACTGATAGTGAACCCCCTATGTGTATTCGTCCTGATAGGATTTTGTCAATTTCGCGTGGTTTCCTGTATCTAGTCTGACTGGAATAATCTTCCCCCTATATCACGACTTATATGTATATCTATGCATAATGATACTTGAATTAGAAATGTTTTTTTTACAGTAAATATGTTATACACATCTGAACAGTACTCATACTTCCATGGATAATATTGAAAACAGTATGTACCATAAACAAGTAAATTCATCATGTGGGTAAATTGATATGAGTAAATAATTTCATTTTAACTCCACCATGTCTGTAGTGTACTGCCAAACTTGTTGTAGGTTAACTAGGTCAAACTGTTATCAGGGTTATAGTGACAGACATGATACGGCTGGTCACTTCTGGCCTCCTACCAGCAAAAACAGGGTGTGTACAAAATGCAATATAAAATGTATTTTCATGGAATCATTACATTCATCAGTACAGAACTGCAGCAGGTTTTCCAATTGTATAAATTCATACATGAATACATTCATAAATTCATGAAATGTTTGTATTTATTCATATCAGAAATTAACTAAATCCATTAATAAATGTATTAATCATTAAGTTGATTGATTAGTAAATAATTCTTAAATGAAATTAAATAATATTGATGTATGAATTAATTCATAAATTCACAAACTGTATGTATTTAATCTTATCGTTTAGTAAATGTACATACTTCAATTTCATTGGTTAACAGGTATGAAATCTGATCCATATCGTGTAAACTAGAATGTCAAACCTGGTCAAACCACACGATATATTCCATATTGTCGATTAACCGCGTCACCAGATGTCGCGGTATGATCGGGAAAGATATTACGTTTAAAGCGATTGATTTGCGTCTGTGCAGGTCTGTGGAAGAGTTGCTTAAAATACGACAACAAATAAAATGGCGGATGATTTAAATGCAACTGAGTCGATTTCTGTTACATTCTGAGGGCGAAATAGACCGCAGAAAGGTCTACCACACGCCGAAAAATAAATGATCTGCATTTAACATAACCAGACATGTTTTTCGCGATGATTTTATGGAGATTGATGACGGCTCAGAGCCTGTAAAAGGGTTGAATTTTACGGAGGTAAGGAAGGGAAGAGAATTCAGCGCCTTTGCTCTAATTGTTTGAAGTTTAGTTTTCCGCGAGTGTTTAAATACCATTTTTATTGGGGCCTTTGGACTAAACGATAAATGTTACCATATCATATCACATTCGGCCTGCGGCCTCATGTGATATGACATGCCAAACCATAGGTAGTTTTCCGTATTGTATGAACATGCAGGGGATAACTAATAATATTAATTAATTAATAAGGTAATTAGTTTATAAGTTAATAAGTTAATAAGTTAATAAGTTAACATGTTAATAAGTTATAAGTTAATCAGTTTATACATTCAACATTGATAAATTAATATATAAATTTAAAAAACAATGAATTGATTAATGAATACATTAATAATACATTAATACATTTTAATACAATAATACATTAATACATTAATACATTAATACATTAATACATTAATACATTAATACAGTAATACATTAATACATTAATACATTAATACATTAATACATTAATACATTAATACATTAATACATTAATACATTAATACACTATTACATTAATACATTAATACATTAATACATTAATACATTAATACATTAATACATTAATACATTAATACATTAATACATTAATACATTAATACATTAATACATTAACCCTAACCCAACTGAATCTCACTAAATCTCACTGCCAGAAACTATCTCCACGCACGTGCTGCTGCATTGCCTCGATGACGTCACCTACCGCAGGCATATGTGAGCAGGAAGTTTTAGCCCGCATATGCGCTGGCAGTTTAGCTCAGTTGGTAGAGGGACAGACTGGGGTGCCGATGGTCCCGCGATCGAATCTCGGGGGGTGCTGGGTGATTTTTCGGGTACAAAAAATAGTACTTTTTCCCCCTCCCCACGATCACGCACAAATACATAGCTTTACTTACAATACATTAATACATTAATACATTAATACATTAATACATTAATACATTAATACATTAATACATTAATACATTAATACATTAATACATTAATACACGAATACACGAATACACGAATACATTAATACTTTAATTACCGAAGTCATCATTAATACATTAATACTTTAATTACCGAAGTCATTAATTACCGAAGTCATTGACCAATCAAAAGTGTTTTCCGACATATCAATCATACATGTGGTTATAAAACAGTATCTGATATAGCAGTCCCGTTTAGCTCAATTGGTAAAGCCGACAGTTTGGGCCAGGGCAATTGTGGATCGCAGGTTCCAGAGGACAATTCCTGGTTCGAATATCACTTCAAGTCTTCTACTTTTGGAAAGGTCATAATCTTCAAATTCTGGACAGTGTTTTATTAAGTTATCATGAATGAACAAGGAATCTATTCTTTTTTTCTCGTTGGTTTTTTATTTTATTTTTTTAAATGAAACAAAATTTAATCAAACTGGACACGCAAGCCATGGCCAGTCAATAACGTTTTGACTGTTTGCCCGTTGTCCTCATTGATTTGAAACGCGTAATTACACGTTTGTGCCATACCTATTCTTGTTTAGTTTAGTTTAGTTTTATTCAAATCTTAAAAACTTGCAACAATTAACACAACATATTAATACAAGAAAACATATAATGCCAAGGATAGCCCAAGAAAGCTCTAAAAAGAAAGCTCTAAAAAGGAGAAACACAAAGCACAAAACAAATGCAAAACACAAAGCTAAGTGGAAATAATAAAATAAATCACGAGAAGGACTTATTTACGCCACCATTCATCTTTTTAAAGTCTGTTTAATTTTTTTCGGAACTGTAATACACACGTTGGACGGATTACATTTTAAATTGCCCGCTTAATGAACATGTCATAGTTTGAGCAGCTCACGTGGTATTGAAGGTCATGCATTACATTCATGTAAATGGTAGTATAGTGGCCACGTGTTATTGAAACTCGAATCAGGAATTGTCATCTAGAACCAACAATGGCCAACTATTCACAAAAACCACAATTTAAACAAAAGACCATAAGTAGCAGCACTGAAAAGCAGTGAATTGTAATCAACGTATTGTCTCATTGTACTCCATCCATGCATGTCTTCACAAAAATATCAAGTCGTGGAGGTTGATTTGAACTAATGTCCGCCCGTCATAGTATCCTTTAATTAATGATTAATACTGTCTTCAGAAGTCAATTCTATTTAAATGTTTGTATTATTTATAAACAATTGTGATAACATTAAAAAAAAATTAAAAAAAATAGAAGAAGAAAGAGAGAAAAAAGAGGGAAAACCCACACTAAAGACATGGATATATTCCCTATTTATTCATGGTAAAAACAAAGTTAAGAATTTGATATACACCGTAAATATTTATAAACTTTTCAAAATAAGAAGTCTTGAAGTGAGATTCGATCCAGGAATTGTCATCAGGAACCTGCGATCACAATTGCCCTAGTCAAAACTGTCGGCTTTACCAATTGAGCTAAACGGGACTGCTATATCAGATACTGTTTTATAACCACATGTATGATTGATATGTCGGAATAAATGGACGGCCCTCTATCTTATTGGAAATAAATTGATTTAATAGCCATTCAATTATAATCCTGTGAGACCAGGATTATAGTGGTTTGCATAGTTACTTTCATTTTGTTGATTAACTTGATCTACCAACCTAATATCATCATAATTCGACCTTAAATCATGATGAAGAAAACGTTTAAGATTACTGTGTGAAACATTTAATATAAGCCAATGAATACATTTTGCTGTAGTTAATTTGTAGTATAAATGTTTTTAGCTTATAAAAAGGTTGGACTATTAAGATCATTACTCTTTACAATCAAATTAATTATTCGCTTGTATTTTGAAAAATAAAAATAAAGCTAGTATAATTGAATAATAATTTTACTTCAAGTTTGCGTTAATGTGTACTTGAGAATCGAACCCCAACCTCGTGATACTGAAGATGACGCTTTACCAATTGAGCAATTCGTCTGTCCATGAAATTATTTAGATAGTAATACAACTTTATAGTATTGAATATCGAATACACTAAACTTTCGTGCTAATTTCTCTAGATCAAAAGAGGGCGCTCATACCTTTTTATCTATTTTCAGCTTAATAACTATTAGTCAATATGGGCTTATACATGTAGACGATGTTTAACGGTACTAAATCTGAGATATACGTTAAATGAGCAAATTTATTCACCACAGTTTGAAACTCTCTTTCACAAAAAAATCGAATGGATACTTTTAAAGTTACGGCGATTTCGATGACCGCGCATAGCAACAGCAAAGTTGTACTAGGTGTATGAAATCATGTGTTTATAACCCATGTTCTATGCAAACATTTCAATATGACAGAATATCCCTGTATGTTAAATTGTAATTGCTGCTGCAAGTTTTAGTCAGAACATTTTGCTGGTTCCCAGTACGCGACAGGTATTATTTTACAACCAAAACAAAGTTTTGTCTCGAAATATCAGTTTTTATGGGAAATTCCAGTAACCTTTTCAAAACATGAGCCATGTTTGAGTATCACTAAGCATTACAGATCCCTGGCCTAATAATTCTACGTCATTAGCATAAAATAATGTAAAACTAATGATTTGTCGGAGATGATCTTTCGCAAGCAAGGATATCCAATAGCACTATAACAGCGATAATGAGCTCACGAATATACAGGGTGTCCCAAAAGTCTATGCACGACTTTGAAGCTTTGTATTTCACAAAATATAAATCGTATTGAAAATATGAATATATATTTAGAAAGAGGAGATGTGGGAAATCATTTTGATACCATACATTGGAGTAACATCTGTTTGTAATGCCACCCTAGAATTAAAATATGTATTACTGCAAAACTGTAATTTTATACGTCGGCGGAGGAATAAAATTCATAAATCCATACCTATTGAGATTAACAAAAAGACGGGTAGAGTTGGTTACACGGAAAGTGATCCGTCAATTGTAATGTTTAAAATTTTTACATTACAGTGATCCCATCATAATAACAAACTATATCACACATAGTTTTCGTTTCTATAGTGAAATCTAGTTTAAATGTTTTCCATTTATACAGAGACGTGTGCTAATGCAAAAACACAGACCTAAAAAATTAAATAACATAACAGAAAAGTGAACACACACATCCCCCAGCGAATAGAACTCTGCACTTTTAGCTGATGCATGTCTTATGACATCAATGTGACTTGTTGATCTACCAGTCTTTTTTCTACCACGTCGAGACAATTCATGCACAGTTCCTGTGTTCAAAAATGTATCCACCAACTTAAGAATGGACATTCTTCCTGGTGCGCGTTTCACTTTAAAATGTTTTCTGAACTTTTGTTGAGTAAGTTGAAGTGAATTTGTTTCAGCGTAGAACCATACAATTTGTATTCGCTTATCTATGCTGTAAACCATCTTGAATGAAGACTTTTGCTGTGCAATGTTATCTACTATACCTACATTATTTATGTTGTGAGTGACCGAGTTTGGTAAGCAGTGAACTGTGACTAATGCGCAACGTTGCTTTCATATCGTTAATTTATGCGCACCTGTTTTAGTAACAAATGTGTGGTACTTGGGTGGGTCTCACATGGCCAAAAACTTTCAACCAGTTTTATAATGTTGTGGGTTCACCAATCAAAATATGATTAAATTGATACCATATGATTTAAATTTTATGAGATATGACTCTTCAAAAACGTGCATAGACTTTTGGGACACCCTGTATAATGAAGCAAATGTCTATGGGATTTGACTATGTAGATTTTATATTGTCTCGATTTATCTGATGTTGTGTAAAATCTGGTGATCATAACATGCAACAAACATGAATTTATGAAGAAGAACTATATAATGCACACATACACCATCTTTACTTGTGAAATTAATCAAAAGTCTGTTCACAGAAGATGGATTTTCTAGGATATAATCACTGTGCAGCGACTTCTGGTCGGTAGTGTTGTGTAGCTCCTTCACTTCTGGGTGATTTCAAAAACTTATTGATACCCCCTCGTATACCCGACTATAACATTTCTTATTTGTATTTAAAGACACTTTGGAAATATGTTTTTTAGCTTAAAGGGTTATTGTTAGCATGTTATCATGTTTATGTTTTGCTGTACAAAGTTTTATATTTGTATCGTGTGCAATACTTCTCGTTAGATGATAATAATTACGCTGAATCAAATCAAATCAGCATCAGCGAGAGTGTAGTGTTTTTTCTTCGATTTTTCCTGATGTGATCTGCACATACGAATTTATTGTTGATTATATGACAATATTTGTTTTTGATACTTACCATTGTGAATTAACCCTTCAATATCATCGCACAGAATGGTCATAAAAAACGCGTTAAATCTTGTCATGGTGTAAATCCATGTAGCAATTATGCACAGCAACAACAACAAAATTGATCAAAAATCTAATCAAAACAGTATTAAAAAGGGAACTGCTCAACTTTCGATTGATTTTTAATCAACCTTGGTAGATTAAAGTTTTACTCAACCTTGGTAGATTAAAGTTTTACTCAACTTTAGATTAAAAATTACTCCTTTAAAGGATTAAAAAGTTAATCACGAGGTCTATTAAAAAATATTCGAAATTTGAGTAGTTCCCTTTTTAATAATGTTTAGATTAAATTTTTTGATCATATTGATCAACAAACCTTTTGCTGTGAAGATACTTCGACTTGGGCAGAATAGAATATAGGCCTAATATGGAAAATCGTGATCCAAAATAAACGACTCAAACCCGGGGGGGGGGGGGGCACTCAACTTTTTTTCGGGTAGGAGTGTGCCGCACAGGGTCTCAAAAAGGGGGGCTACAGAACTGAACTGAGTGGATTTTATGACGAAAAATAGGGTCTTAGGAACTGATTTTTTCCAAAAGGTAGGTCTTGAGAACTGGTCTATATTTCAATTTTGATTAGCAAGAACGCAAATTTTCTATTTTTTATGGTTTTAGAACGCAAAATGTTCAAAGAATTCGGGCTTTGGAACGCAAAATTTCGAGATTTTTGAATTTTCAATAAATTTGGGATCTTAAGAACTGATGCAGGCTCAAAAGGAGGGTCATAAGAGGTAGCAGCAGAGGGTGAAAAAGGGGTTTTCAGCGCGACACACACCTATACCCTTTTCCAATGTCAGTACCCCCCCCCCCCCCCCCCCCCCGGCACTCAAACAAGTCTTTGCAGGTCACCTCACGCGACCATTGGCATTAATTCACTGATTAATATATTCCAAGGTAAGTATTGTTCCATTTGTTATTCAAGGTCTAGGGTGCAAAACACATGGCCAACTCTATTTTCACTCTTATATCATGTTATATCTTATGCACGACATACATCATAACATTATGCCGTCTAATCTTCTCCGAAAACCTTTCATGCATCATTTATGATGGCAGTTTTTAGGGGGGCGGGGTATCGCGCCATTTTGTCTCGAGGCAATGGTTGTGATGTCATATTTGTGTCGATTTTCAGAACTCTTGTATCGGATTTACGTGCAAAAGATATTCCCTTGGCAATTCAGGGGCGGACTGGCCACTGTGGCGTTGTGGCGATCGCCATATGGGCCGCTTGGTTTTGGGCCTCTCAGGGCCGGTTACTCAAATGTTGTGGCCGTGTGAAAATGTATGACTGTGCGAAAATTTGTGATCGTGCGAAATTTTTATTTTGTGACCGTGCGAAAATGTGTGACTGTGCGAAATTTTGTGACCGTGCGAAATGTTGTGACCGTGCGAATTTGTTTGACCCTACCCCCTAAAAAAACCTTTTTCTATGTATAACTACAGTAAATAATCCTAAAACCGATAGTCTACATGTCCTTTTTCGACCTTTTGTCAAGTTCAATTGTCCAATTAATAAAATTATATATAAATAAAATATTCGCCAACAATTTGTTCAATTAGCACGGTTTGTGTAATGGATGGAACGTTGACATGGGGAGCGAAAGGTTGTGAGTTCGAGCCCCGTTATGATCGTTTTTGTTTTATATGCGGGGTTTTGCCGCTTGGCCGGCATCGTCTGTATGCGTGTACATAGCAGCCGAGCCGTATCAGACGTGTTTGGATACACCTGGGTAAACAACAATAGATCGAGTCCATATGCATGCTTCGTATCCCTTTAGGTACTATATAGATGGTGTGACCGGTGACGTAGTGCCCGGCAGTATGCGTGCGCACCTACAGGGAATGTGCTTTAATTCACACTTGATTGATCATTACTTACCATGCTTACAGTGTAATAGTGCAGTCATGGACTGCATCCCTAAGCACAATGAGAGACCAGGTACTAAATCTGGTTGCCCGGCAGTATGCGTACGCACCATTGGCGCTCAGTGATGTGTGTTTTGCTTTCAAATAGTATGATGTATGCAGTAGTCATGGACTAGTACCTCTAGCATGTCTTTAGACCAGGCGCTAATCAATTTGTAAACACTACTGATGTAAACAACGGTCACCTCATCTATAGTATATAGTCTCAGGATTGCGGACCGTATAAATGACGCCATTTTTTGTGTTCGAAAATGTCAACGTTTTTTACCGTTCTTTCAAAAATAAGGAGTATAATCACATTACAAACACATTTTGTGCGAGAGAAATACACACATTTGGCAAAAATGGCACAATAAAAATCCGTTCGTTATAAATAAATGGATATGGTTAAATAATAAAACTATCACTATTAAACTCGTCGATCTCTGTGGGGTGCTGTAATACTTTGGCCATGTCGTTGGCAATCGGCAATCACGGTTTCGATTCCCGAATATTCCTTGTTATCCTTTTATTTTTCTATCTTTTAAACTTGATGGTGGATTAATGTAACATCATTGTTATGTCAATTTTATAAACTATAAAGGCCGCACATGCGTTTATAGTTTTCTTTTTATTTATTTATCTATCATTTAACTCTTGATTGATTTAACTTTGTATCTAAACAATTAAAATGCGTAAACAATTATATTATTGCTCGATAAATAAGTGATTGAGTTCAGTTTGATAATGATAGCAAAACTTGTTGTAAAACCATTTTACCAGTGTGCCCAACAATTTTTCCTTTGCGCACTTTGTATACATTCAGAGATGTCACTTTTAGCTTGTTATACAATTGTAAGCAAGTTTGCGACCTCTTTGATTTTAACAATCCCATAGTGCATTTCGTTAAAACAGTGTAAATTGTGTGGTTTTTTTTCTCAACCATACGTATCACGTGATAACCACGATAATTTTCCCAAAATATCGCAAAATGGCGCGGTACCCCACCCCACCCCCACCCCACCCCTAGGCAGTTCTATTGAGTTTGATGAACGCCGCCACTGGGTCGGAACGTGTGGCTAGTGAATCGTGTCCATCACAATTGTCCGGGTATACTATGTGACATGTTGAAACTACCATGATTGATGTATTTACTATCATTTTAATATTCTTGGCTTGTGGCTCAGTTCTCTACTTGTCCTAATATTTACGTGTGCCGTTGTGTGTACAGGATTTAATGAAATGGCGATGATACGACAATTGCGGTGTATGATTAAGGTATGTGCCATGTTTTAACAGTAATTCAGTGGAGATGGACCGACGAACAGGGGGAGGGGGTTAAATGTGGGAACCAAAGAAATTAGGTCCGCTGGCCTCGGAACAAGCCCCGGAACTTGAGCCTGTGCTGCCGGGGTTACAGGCGAGGGTGATAGAGACGACCACTACACCGCGAACGCTGGGGTTCGCAGGCTAATTTTTCGCAGACCATACCCGGGGTGTATAATTACGGTGTGGTGTGTGCACGCGCCTAGAAGTGCTGCTGGTCGTGTGGTTCCGTGTCGCGTAGGAGGGTTATAGGGCTGTCACAGCTACGGCGATCAGGCCTTGCGCTTGCGTTGCGCTGAAATCAAGTATCAAAGCGCCAAGCAAACGCATTAATGTCTCTTAGAACCGATTGGGGACGCAATGGACACTGGCTAGAGCGGGAGTGGGTCCCCTTGTAACACACGCAGGAAGAGCGCGAAAAACTGTTCCAAATTGTCAAATGTTTAAAACAAGGTAGCTCGTAGTACGCTTCTATCCCGCGTATCACATTTTCACGGCGACCCCGTTGTGTTTCTACTTTAAAGTCTCACGGGCTCTCTCTGCGCTTCCACTACGCTGTAAACGTTCTGAGTGCGTCCAAGTCGCTGTCTGCGTTACTAGTACGTTCTCAATGCGTTTGCACAACTTTCTCTGCGTGTGCGCGAAGAGTACATATCAGTGGCGTAGCCAGGATATTTTTCATATTGGGGGCGGGGCGAAAATGAAAGTGAACCGACAAGGACTTTAACAAATTGTCGCCCAGTCAAAAAATGGAGAGCGGGGGGGGGGGGGGGGGGGGGGTTGTGATTGTGACATGTTTTTACTATTAACATCGCGCGGAAAAAACGGGCATTCAAAAGCAAATTGCAATATCAAACACCTGTTAAACTTATTGAATCAAGTGATTGGACTCCGTCCATGCATGTCCTCGTCTAAAGGATTATTTGTACCAATGACCCCCGTACAATCCTTCTATGAAGAGAGCCTGCTGCCTGCTCAGTCTGTTTTCTGGGTTTGACAAGTAAACAACATCATTACATTCCAGTTGCCTGTAATGTTTGAGCCCAAGTTTGACAGGTTGAACTGGCCATGACGCTAGTATTATTAAGTTCACCCAAGAATTACATCCATCCAACACCATTGACCGCATGCTAGGGGACCTTGAGTGTGGCAGCGGTGGAACTGGTAGCAAACCCGTAGGCGCTGCAGTATTGCCACATGACTTTCAGCCAGATTGGGCTGGTTTTAAAGTAAAATCTGCTCTTCGGATAATATAATGTGATTTTTTTCCCCGAAATTTGAACTTTTGTTTTTACAAAATTTGATATAGCACTTATTTCTATGGCAAATTGAAGTTCACATTTGGAATTTCTTAACACAACAACATTTTCAAAAGTAATATAAGGCAAAGGTTATATCACCTGATGGGGAAACTGAGGAATTTGAAATACTAGCTGGAGTACTACAAGGTGACACCCTGGCTCCATATGGAATCTCTTTGTTATTGTTCTCAGCTACAAGAGAGGCCATAGATGGCAAAGAAGAAGAGCTAGGATTCCGCTTAACAAAAAGAAGTAGCAGACGAATAGGACCAACCTTAGTTACTGACCTTGACTTTGCTGACGACATTGCACTGTTGTCTGAAGAAGTGTCTCAAGCGTAATCACTATTTAACAGAGTTGAGACTTCAGTGGGTAAAGTTGGACTCAAAATGAACGCTGCAAGACAAAGTACATGTCCTTCAACCAGAAGTAAGTACCTGTAATCACCACAAGCGAAGGTATGCGCCTTGATAAAGTGGGGGACTTCAAGTACCTTGGAGCCTGGATGAACAGTACTGAAAAAGGACATTAAAACACGCAAAGCAGCTGCATGGAGAGCTTGTGGCAAACTTAGTAAACAGCTGGACGGATGTTACACTAGAATGCGTAGAACTGTGTTCAACATCAACTGGAGACAGCATGTGACAAATGAGGACCTGTACGTGGATATGCCCAAAGTCTCGGATAAGATCAGAGAACGTAGATCAAGATTTGCAGGACACTGCTTCAGACCAAAACATGGAGTAAGAAAGCGTAGTAGACCAGCCCTAACCTACATTGACATACTAAAGCATGACACAGGATTGCACGTAGAAGACATCAAGACAGCAATGTTGGAAAGAAAGATTTGGAGAAGCATCGTGGTTCGAGAATATCACCCGCCCTAAGTCAAGTAAGTCAAGGCTAGCAAATAGTATAATATCAACTCGAATGTATTGGTACGTCTTTAGCATACTGGAATACTGCTATTAAGTCAAATGCTCGGTGTTACAAGTCAAGCCACAGTGATACCTCGAATGTTTAATCTTAACATGATAATCACTTTATTAGTTTCCTTATATGTAGCCTTTATAATAGTCAATCAGGTAGTCAGGGGTAGACAATTACTACTTAGAGATACTTGTAATCCCTCCATTAGTCCTGTATATTGAAGATCTCTTAGTTCTTATGAAAAGCAAATTTTACTTTTGCAGTGGTTCTATGAGGTAGAGTTAAAACTAATGGCTGTCCTGGTCTGGTTCTGGTTAATTATTAAAGTGCATTTTTCTCCAAGAACTCAGTGACTTTAATTGTTTATAGTCTGTTCAAGAGATATCTGCAATTTAGAATGGTTTTAATTGACATTTGGCTATTTCTTATCCGTTTCCGTCGCACTAAATGGAACATTGGTTTTCACTGCATCTCCAGAAAAGTACAATCAGTACTCAGACCAATTTACTATGAATTTGTAGCGGAGATACAAAGCTACAATTGTGGCATATTTCATACGACTGGCTTATATAATAGCAAAGTTATGAGGTAGGAGTTAGAACTTATTGAATGACCCTAGTAGATACAGACGGAATTACAATGATTCATGATTATTAAAGCTATAATCGCATCGTTAATCTTTATCATTTATTGTTATTTAAATCCTATTAGAGTCCTAGCTTAGCGTAATCCGATAATGCCACTTTTGTATAGCCATGGAAATAGTGGCGTGTCTGTTGGCGGAAGTTTTGAACAGGTGTATCAATAGCATTGTTGATTAATCTGAATATATTAAAATGATATAGTATCATGTATCATAGTATCATAGTATCATGTTTAACTGCCATTGCGGCAGTCTGCGACGCATTGCGTTGATGGTGACGTTCTCCTAATTTGCTACCCGGCGCTGACTGCCATCGCATGCGGTGACCTGCGTTGACCCGGCGTGACCTGCGATGAATCACCGTACATTGAGGTGGAAGTAAGGCTACCGCATCGCATCGCACAGAAAACATCGGCTAGTGTGAACGAACCTTTACTGCAGTTGCAGAGGACAAGTAGTTTGTATGCGTCCTTGCTACGTCAACGGGACACTCCCTTTGCGCTGCTACGGCGATACTACTGAGTCATTACAGCGCTCTGAACAGAACGCCGAACCTCCGCGCTTGTTTTGTGCATGCACAAAACAAGCGCAGTGCACTAGCGCTCAAGAGCGATCATGGGAACCATCTCATGACCCTCTCACGTCCCAGCCAGTTGCGTCACCGAGGGGTTCGTGGAGATATTGATGCGCTTGGCTTGGCGTTTTGATAATGTTTAAGCGTAATCGAAGCGCCGGCCTGATCGCATCAGAATGTGAAAGGATTTTAGTGACCTTGATTTAAAAATAGACAATTTCGGACAGTTTTCCACGCTATCACTGCGTGTTATACATATTTGGATACTTTTATAGCGCAGTGCTGGTCTGATCTCCGTATGTGTGATAGGGCCTTTAGTGACCTTGATTTAAGGGGGGATTCACGTGCTAATTGGCACATTTTCGATCTCAATTTTGAGCATCAAACTTACGGGGAAACATATGATAACCATATCACCATAACAAAGAAGTCACAGAGAATTCTTTTTTTTTAAACATGGTTGCTATGGTAACCAAGCAAGGCTGTGATTGGCCGAATCTAAGAAAAAGCATAACTCCAAAATGCAACATCCATTTACATCAATAATCGACACATATAATCAACTAGTAATTCCGCATGGCACCATGTTTTCGGATTTTTTGATTTATTTTCCAAATTTGAATTACGTTTCGAAACGTACTGATTGGCTGGATATTTGGTTGCCATGGCAATCGGAAGTACAAATTAAAAATTCCGAAAACATGGTGCCATGCGGAATTACTAGTTGATTATAATGTGTCAAGTATGGATGTAAATGGATGTTTCATGTTTGAGTTAGGCTTGTTCTTAGTTTCGACCAATCAGAGCCTTGCTTGGTTACCATAGCAACCTTGTTAAAAAAATTGAATTCTCTGTGACTTCCTCGTTATGGTGATAAATGGTTGTCATAGGTTTCCACGTAAGTTTGATACTCAAAATTGAGATCGAAAATGTGCCAATTAGCACGTGAATCCCCTCCCCCCCCCCTTAAAAATCGACAATTTCGGACAGTTTTCCGCGATCTCTCTCAATGCGTGTTATTCATATTTTGATCTTTTTTTCCAGCGCAGTGCAATGGCTGGCATGATTAACCATTATGGTTAACAAAGTCAAATATAACAATGGGAAAAGCTGATAAAACTTCTTTAGAGTGTCGTGTCCAGGATTTCTCTGGTGGGAAAAGGACCTCCGAATATCTGTTCCTTGAAAACATGCGCGGGATATTTTTGTATGACATGAATTTGACTATAATTAAGGTACATTTTGGTTTAAATAGGCTTTAAAATGATATTCCTGAACATGGTGCGCACTTCTTGACATCGAGTCGCCATGTTGGTTTTCCGCAGCTGTTGAAATCGCTTCCGGGTTTGCGTTGTCACGTCTTCTGTACCCATTGTTTGTCCAAATGAATTACGGACGACGCTATCAGAAACTTGATGATATTGGCTGTTTACCGATGAAACTTGCGATGTTGATGGCAAATTAATTACGGCGGTTTCTCTGATTTCTTCGCCGTTTTGGTCGGTATTTTGGGGATTGTTTTGTGGAATCTGCTGGTTTTTGAGTAGGTTCACCATTATTATAGCTCTGGCTTGCGCTCTCGTCTGACGCACGTTAACCCCTGCATTAACCCCATCATTACCGCTACGTCATGTTTGTGGTAGAGTTTGTCCCCGTTTTGGTGGCGCCGGGCGAGGCTTGTACCCTTGCGTTTAGTTCCTCTGCGAGGCATTATACCGATCCAATGAACGATTAAAACAAATTCACGGTAATTTCACAGTAATTATTTACAAAATACTTCCAGTAAAAGGCGATTTAAATAGCCGAGTAGACTATATAAGAACAGCGTAAAAGGATAGGTCAAAATACCCTATCTAAAATCCCGTTTCTCAGTTTATAAGTCTGAAGAAGTCACCAATGTAGCTAGACTACTCGGACAATCGAGCTTTTAAATTAAACCTCTCGCCTTCGAGCTGACAAGAATAATGAGTCAACCGATGTAGTGATCAGCAAAAGCTTCAGCTTAGACAAAGCAAATTTCGCGAATAATCATCCAAACATAATTATATACCGATATTCTTCATAAAGATGGATAGAAACGTGTAAATAAGTGTCATTTCAACTTCTCCGCGTGGGACTTGTTTTCGGCCACCGAATTACAGGAGCGCTCATGGCCTGTGTAAAGTTCCCAGGGCACTATAGTTGAAAACTATTTATCCTTTCTCCTCGCGCGCGAGGGTGACGGGCCGAGGGCTGAATTTACCATTGGGCTAGATTGACTCGGGCCCGGGGCACCCCCATTTGGAGGCCCCTAGAATTAGAACGAAAAAAGAATCAACACCAGACTCTCACCAAATTAGGAAGAAAGCACAACAATTAGTTTCCAAGTATTCAGATGACATGAATGAAAACCTTGAAGATGAACTGATGAAAGTTTAAATAAATTGCTTATGATATCTTGAATCAAACTAATATTGAAAATTGGATCAATTCTTGATATTTTCAGCAGAATTCAACCTTATCTGTCCTCTTCCACCGTCGAAATGTTGATTCGGAACGAAGCGAGACAGATCCAAATAGCAATGGAGCACAAGTTACAATTCCGCTGAAGGTAGGACAATCCATAGCAAAGATATTTACGTTGCTGTCTGCAAACTATGCTTTATGTCCGAGTTACCCCTCGCATGAGGTCCCCTAAAGATTCCTTTGCAAATGCAAGTCACTCAAAAATATAGGCGCGTATTCTAGTACGTATCTAAACGTGTTTTTAAGCTAACACTTCGTTTAACTAAACGCAATTCTCGAAAAATGGTTTCATTTAAACACGCGTCTAAAATTGGGTATGGGGTTACGTAGTTTAAATCGCGTTTAACGAAACTTCTGCATCCAGTGCATGTCGTGATTTTCCTATCGTGATGCAGTGGTTTAAAAAGAATGAAGATTATTCAAACGATGACCCTTAAAATTAAGACAAACAGTTAATTAATAAATTAATTAGTTAATCAACAAATTCATTGGTAAATTCTTTGACCCAATAAAATTCGTTGGGGATTGTTATTTCTTCACCTTTTTATTTTTTGTTTGTTAAATATAATAATATAAACAGGTTTATATTATAAAAAAGCAAAGCTTTTATCAAAGTGCATTCATCTTCAGCTTAGAACTCCACCAATAAAACATTATAATTAAAAACCAGCTCAATGGACCGTGAATCCTTGATCCTCTAATGGTTGTTTGGAGCTTCAAATCGATAGCCAGTTACCATAGCAATAAATGAAATACCAATGTTGTCCCTAATTAGATAACGATAATCGGTTTTTCGACGAACAAAATATGTTTTTGTTTTCAACAATAAAATATGAATAGGTTTTTGTTATAGATAACAAACTTGACCCGGTCATAATTAAAAACCTGCTCAATGTCTAATGGTTGTTTGGAGCTTCAAACCTGTATCGATAGCCAGTTACCTTAGCAATTTGGCAAATGTATCGGTTGCCATGGTAAAAAAGGGACGCCAGTTTTCAGCAAGAGCCATGGATAACTCATCCAATGATGAAGATGTGCCCCCAATAATGATTATTTATATAATATTGAATGGATTTGAGGGTGATACAAGAATATATTGCACGAGCTATACACATATTGCACGAATCAGAGACGAGTACAATATTTTATAGCGAGTGCAATATATTCTTGTATCACCCGAAAATAAGGCATTCAATATTATTATTATTATTTATATAACAGACTGTTTTAATAAAAACTAAATAAGTTAGCCCGAACTGACCATCTCTGCGCATAATATACTCACGCGCACATCTTCTGCGTCGCACAAAAATATTGGACGGCAATATATTTTGAATATTGGATGCACATCCGGGAACTTGGTGCAAAATATTCAATACGCACTTTATTGTACCGTTTGGAAGGCCCATATAAATAATTATTCAACGTGTCCAATGCTATAATATAATATTATATATACAGTGTCACTCATAATGTGCTGATAACTACTATAAAAGTTTAACTATTACATAAACATTATAATGTAAATTTGTTGCGAAATTTCTCTTCTTTAATATGAGATATTGCACGCTAGGAATGGTTGATTATTGAGGAGGTTACAATCCCAAATGTAATGTGAAGTACGATTTCATTTTCGCATTTTGCTTTACTACACAGGAACTCAAGACTGGCAAATTATTGATTACTGGTAGTGGTAGTGCTAATTCACAGGTCGATGCCTACAATGTTAGAACAAAGTGTCCCCCCCCCCCCGATCAATGTTGAATCCCACAATTGGCCCACCATCAGCCCAGGGCCTCGCAACATTGATCGGTGGGGAAGGGGAGGGATATGAGTAAGGGGATACTTCAGGATACCAGAAACAGGTTTAAATTTTCACGTGACTCAAAATACATTACGGTTCCGTTCCCTGTATATTCAGAGATTTTCCTGACCACCGCTATGGGGCAGTATCCGCGGTTACAAATGATTTTTCCTCCCAACTCTGTGAGTTATTGCACCAGCTGTTAGTGCCTACGGCGCTTTGGGTACCTGCTCCTGCAGTTCCGACGCTGGTTTTGACTAGGGTTTTTGTAGCAAGGCCTTCACACTAGAATGCGGGTCATTGTGACATTTACTCAATGCATGATTTTTCGTGATTTTAGGGACAGAAATGAATAAATGACATAATATACCCACAGAGAAAAGTCCCCGGAAAAGTCTCAACATAAGATTTCTAGATTAGGTTTTAGTTTTAATTAATAGACCAATTGAGCACATTAAATGCTAAATATAACGTGGCCAGACTGTATTGACTGTATTGGCTAGACAAAAGAGTAATTACTAATATCTTGGCCTGTCATTATGTCAAAAAATATATTCCAAAGTGGCTCAAAACATAGAGGCGATGGAACTGTAATGAGCGTGCCCTGTTATGGTCCAATAAGCATGGCACTTGGGTCAGAGTCCGAACACCTTTTGTCTATGATTGTATGAATAAAAATCATACTTGAGCTTACATTTGGGATTGTAAATTCCTAGTAATCAACCATTCCTAGCGTGCAATATCTCAAATTAAAGAAGAGAAATGTTACAACAACTTTAACATTCAATACCGTATGTTAAGAGTTACACGAGTTATCAGCACATTTATTACCTGGTCAGTTACTTATTATGTTGACTGTATAGTATGGCAAAAGCATGTGGTTCATAAAGCCGATTATCCCACCAACAACTTTAACATTCAATATGTTAAGAGTTACACGAGTTATCAGCACATTTATTACCTGGTCAGTTACTTATTATGTTGACTGTATAGTATGGCAAAAGCATGTGGTTCATAAAGCCGGTTATCCCACCAACAACTTTTAGAAAGTGCCCCCCCCCCCCCCCCCCCCGGGCCCCTCCCCGGTATGAATAAATTACGAGAACCCTTTTTCATCCAATTAATTACTCAAATGCACAATATATTTCAAATATTGTTCTGAATATTAGGGATACCTAAACAGCGAACATATATATTAAAAAATACCTCAAATTTAGTTGCATTGAAATGGTTACTTTTTATCAACTTTTTCATTTTTAACATCTTTTTTCTTTTCTTTTTTTGTTTTCCTTCCATTTCCTCTTCATTTTGCAAACCATGAAGTGTGAAGAATAAAAGCAAGATATACTACGAGGTTCATTCAATAAGTTCTACCTCCTCCCCCTTAACATCGCTAATATGAATGTCAGCCTCATGTCATTTGTTATGATTATAATAGCTCTGAATCATGGCACGATATGAATACTAAAAATGGATAACAATGGATGATATCTAGATATTATATGGTATTATCATAAATAAGATTGTAAGCAATATTAACTCTTGTATAGTATCAACTCGAATGAATTGCTATACCTTTTAATAGCACTCTGGAATAATGCTAATCAGTCAAATTCGTTTTTAAGATTCATGCCGTGCATTGATGCCTTGTGTGTTAAATCGTTAACATGAAAGCCACTTCTGGAATTTTCTTTAAGTGCAATTTTCAGAATAGTTGATCAGATATATTCAATAACAGAAAATCATCTTGGAAAGACTTGGAATCACTCAATCAGTCCTGCATATTGAAGATCTCTCAGTTCTTATGAAAAGCAAAGAGACTTTTGCAGTGTTCCCTATAGGGGAGGGTTAAGCTTGATGGTTGTCCTGGTCTGGTTCTGGCTAATCAGACGTCATATTTTTCATATTAAATTAGTCACTTTTTGCATTTATAGTCTGTTAAAGAGATATCTGAACCTAAGAACTAAGAACGGTTAGACTTGACCATTAGGTTCGTTTTGTGTCTTAGAATTGGTGAAATGATAAGCACTTTGGAGATATTTTGCTGTTTTTCATCCGTTTCCGAACTGTCACTGGTTTCCGTCACACTAAAATGCTAAATGGGCATTCGGTTTTCACTGCATCTACATAAAAGTACAATCAGTACTTAGAACGATTTACTATGTATTCGTAGCTTAGATTTAAAGCTATATACAATTGTGGTATATTTCATAAGACTGGCATATATGATAGCAAAAAGTTATGTAGGAGTTTTTCTACAAATGTTATACATATTTACATTATGAGAAAATAGTAAATTAATTTCAGACAAACATGTAATAATTATAATCTTAAATTAATTGTTCACCTAATCAAAAAAAGTTTGAATAGCATTTCTTTTAACTTGTCAAAACCAGAAGGTGACAATAATGGGTACAAATCTTTAATCAACTTTTTCTAAACCCTCGATAGATAGGTATAAATAGAAAGGACAACATTCAAGGTTATATTGTACTTCTGGACTATTGAAACAAATATTTAAACAATTATTTCATAGAATATTGTACCGTATCTTTCAATTATATCTCTGGATATTGTTATATCTGGTTTTGCTCCTCTTTTTACAGTTTATTAACATTATTGGCGATCTTTAGAAAGTAATTTATTGAAAATGATGCTTTGTTGCCTTTTTATGTTAACTTGAGTAGTATTTTTCAATTCAATCTCAGAAGTAGTTCTACATAGATATTTTGTTGTTTACCACTTATAAAATTACCAAAAATAGTTCCTATTTTTTTCATGAAAATAATCTTAAGATAATTATTCATTGACAACTCAAAATTTGTGTTAATAAAATAAAACAGAAAAGAAACCCAAATATTATGACACCTTCAAAGATGTAACTCTTGCTTATTGCTGATCATTGTACACATTGTCATTACATGTATCACAAACCATATTAAAAACATCTGTCAAAAGCTAGGCTAAATTTTAACACCAACGGATTCTACGCATTGAAATACCCAACCTGTATGACATAGTCATGGGCAATACACTCAATGACAGAAACATTAAGAAAAACTATAATGGGCAAATTGATATTTCTGGATTTATCATTTGTTACTGCGTTCATGAACATTTCAGTTTTTATTATTGAATTCTATATGAGCTTTGTCTGCCAACATTTAAACTGCACATATTTTGGATTTTAACTGCACATTTTCCAATCTCAGGCACTTATTTTAGGGCCTGTATAATCATCATGCTGCAGCAATATTCGTGTCTTAACTGTGTAAATCCCATAGGCATGATAGGAATGGCGAACAACGCGGACAGTTTACAAAATGTGCCGCAGTTTGCATTTTTGGGAGGATAAACTAGATTAACAACGAGGTACCTGCTCGTTCGAACTTTGCCTCTGTCTGCAAATATTCAATAATAATATGGACAATTGACATGTTTTAACGCTTTCCACGCGGCAGTCATCTGTGCAGACGACAGTTCTGAAATGTCCCACAATTTTTCAAAATGTCAACATTTTACCATGACACAGGCATTAAAATACAAACATATGTCAAGGGTTATTTCAGTAATTCGTAAGATAAGACTTTGAAAGTTGGGAAAGGTTTCTGAAAAATCTGTTTTGTATTATGGTAAAACTAATAGCCGCTTGGAAATTGTTAAAATGTACTAATTGATTGATGCATTGCTCAAAAGAGTAATATACCAGGTATTCTACTCCCAAGGTATTATAGTTCCAACGTACAATTATCAAATTACAAAATTATGAATTAATTTCTCCTCTTCAATTTGAGATATTGCTCGCGAAGATCTTTGACGGTTACGAACGCTACACCAAATATAATGAGACAACTGGCAATTGTCATTTTCGCAATTGAGTTTAAACACTATGGGCTGCATTGTCGCTCGCTGCCAGGTTAATCAATAGTGATTAACCCCCGATTAACCTGGCAGCGAGCGACAAATGCAGCCCATAGTGTTTAAACTCAATAATGATTAACCTGGTAGCGAGCGACAATGCAGCCTATATAGTGTTTAAACTCAATAATGATTAACCTGGCAGCGAGCGACAATGCAGCCCATAGTGTTAACATTTCAATTGCGAAAATGAAAATTGCCAGCTGTCTCAGACTCTCAGTATGTTCGGTGTAGCGTTCGTAATCGTCAACCGATCTTCGCGAGCCAAATGCTAAAATGGACCTTGTTTTGGTTGTTGACACATATCTTCTGAATCACGTAATCCTCACGTCCGTGCAAAGTTTCAAATTAACGAGAGGAAATTCCATTCAACTTTATGATTTTATATTTTACGTAGCAGCAATTAGTTTGGAGTTGGATGTATTACTTGGTAAGTTACTCCTTCTAATCACAATACATGTATATAACACATCACAGGAATATAAGCTTCATAAACTAGAATCCAATCTACCTAGAGAGGCTACGATCAACAAAACCGTGGCACTAGACTATTATCGCAAGATGGCAAGTATCAGAAGCATGGAAGAGGCGATTTGGACGATGTTCAAGTCTGGGCATGTTCTAGGGCAGTCGCATCTGGCAACTGGGCAGGTACGTGGTATGTGGTTGCTATCAATATCAATGATGGTTGTGGTGTCGGGGTGTTTGGGTGTCTGTGTTGTCTGTCAGGGTTGTCGGTCTATCCGTCGGGGTGTCGTGGTGTCTGTGGTGAAGCTTCGTGAGGTCAGGGTGTGGTGTATGTCTGTCTATATTTGTGGATTTTGTTTTGTATATAAAGAGCGAATTGAGTGATTACAAATCGAACTGGTAACATGCTAATGCTCTACAGAGAGCTCTGATAGGCCAATCAATTTGGTTCACTGCAAATCAGAAAATATTCAAGATCCAAACATAGTAAGAGAACAACATTAAAAATTAATAACTGGGGGTCATTGACATCGAGAGAGTCTAGACAACAGACTCTGAAGAGTGGGAGAGAAAGTATTTGTTCACACGACACTTTAGAAGACTGGATTCCTTCTTCTAGTATGTTGCCAACAACAATGTCTGGAAGACTTTTCCACAATGGAACAGCTGAGTGTATGAATGAAGTTTCTGTCTAAAGCAGCAAGTTCTGGCAGTTAGCGGCAAGGAAAGCGCGTGAGGCGGTATTGTGTAACACTTGAATGATATGTCGACGTCGAAAGTATGTATGGTGTGGGGAGCAATTCTGCTAAACTATAGTGGACAGTTGTTGGTGTGCATTTTGTACAAGACTGTGGCTGCTGCTATCTGTCGCCTGTGAAACAGGCTGGTGATGTTGAGATGCAGTATGGTGGTATCTGTCAGGGTGTCTGGGGGGGGGTGTCGGTGTGTTTGTCAGTTTGTCAATCTGTCGCTGTGTCATGGTGTATGTCTGTCTTTTTGTTTCTCCTTTCTGTCCCTTTTCTTTACTTTCCCTTTCCTTCCCTTCCCTTTTTGTCTCTTTTTCTCCCTTTTTGTCTCTTTTTCTCCCTTTTTGTCTCTTTTTCTCCCTTTCTTTCCCTTCCTTAGCCTTTCCGATATTCCTTTGTCATCCCGATTTTCCCGGTCAATTTATTTTGGGCAATCTACCCCCCCCCCCCCCCCCCCCCGCTTGCTTCACTACTGAGAACAACGTCTATATTATAAATCACAGGAGGCGTGTGCGGTTGGTATGTCATCGGTTCTCCAGGTCGATGATGCTATATCATGCTCACATAGAAACCACGCCTGGGCTTATCTTAAAGGAATACCAGTTCATCAAATCTTGGCTGAAGTGACAGGTAACGGTATAACCCGGGGTCGCTAATAATTAAAGCGTCCGTAAATGCAGATTTTAAACGTAAAAAGTATTGCAAATGCTATAATATTGTGTATTAGGTCCTTACGTTTACGTTTACATTGATACTTAGCAGGATCCTCTAATAGGACGTAAATGCCAAGGGTGCTGGTGTTGATCTCGTGCAATGCAGAAATGCTGGTGCTAACACTAAAACAGGAACAAAATATTGACGAATAGAGGGTGCAGACGATGAGAGCAAACTGTTGAACTCAAATGGAGGGCTGAACTTGACGAGTAAAATTTCAACTGTAGATTACAGGCTGGACTAGACTCCTCTCCTGAAGGCTCCCAGCCTAGGTGCAGTCAGTACTGCGCCAGGGAGAGTGTTCCAGATGATGACTGTCCTTGGGAAGAATGAATATAGCTGAAGTTTCAATGCTTGTTTGAACATTTTCGGGATGCATTTTTATTTTTTCAAATATATTATTGGGCATATATCTGATCCCGTCCGCAACTTGTGTCCCAGGACCACAAGCGTTCATATTTTAACACCGCTTAAATGATATTCATGAACAAGTGTATGTCAAAACACTCAGGGGGTTGGTGGTCGGGGAGGTAAAAACAAGGATGGCCACTATTTATAATAGCTTAAACAATAAATATGGGATATCCTACATTCTTAAACTATTGTCAGTGTTATTGCGCTTCCAAGGCGGAATAAATCTATTCATGAGTGAGCTTGTGGTCGTGGGACACAAGTTACGGACGATATCAGATATATGCACATTAGAGGGACATGACAGAGAGATCCACAGAGAAGGGAGCCCTCAATTCTTCAGAAGTTGGGGTTTTCACACAAATAATAATAATAATAACCTGATATTCTTCATGAAATTTATGAAATTTACTTTCATGGAGGAGAGTGTAGTAGTATCTAAGTTGAACATGTTGAAGGAAGAGTTTTAAATGCCATAGGGGGAATGATCTTATTCTTTGATAACAAGAAAAGGGGTATATGTTAGTGCCTAACATGTGTGATCTTTAGGGCTAAAGGGCCATATTCACTGTTAGAAAACTCGAAAGGGGCCAGTATCTCAATTACTTTACATGCTGGAGCATGATGCATGGGTAGGAGTATCCGAATCGTTTTGGGAGTTGTTGGGCTACCGGGATCGGCGAGCTAAGGGGTGAAGTTAAATGACCATCGAAATAATTCACATGAACACAAAATGTTAATGGATGTAACAATTTACTCCCAAGTGAAAAGAGATTTCTCAAATTAAAGGGATATAGGCCCATGCCTATATTTGAGTCTGGCTTATCCCTTTTAAATTGATTTTTTATTCACACATTGCTTACAAATGCCGCACAAACTACTAAACACAACACCAAAAGTAAGTCCCCCCCTAAACAATTCGTCATAACATCGTAAGATAAAACATTTTACCAATAAAACTTAGTTAGAAATAATCCTATGACTGTTTCCTAAGTGGTGTTTGAAAATGAAAGATGTCCATGACTTCATGGCTGAATAAGCTCAAAAATAAGACAAAAACTGCCCTTCTCAAAAGTCACAACTCACTATGCTAATATCTAAGCCAAGAATGGGATTTACATGGCTGAATGATCATGAATTGATTACACATTACAGTAAATTTTGCTCAGCCACGGGTACTTTTCCATTAGTGAGAAGCAATTCATACACTTTTGTGACTTTTGAGAAGGGCAGTTTTTGTCTTCCATTTGAGCTCATTCAGCCATGAAGTAATGGAAATCTTTCATTTTCAAACATCACTTAGGAAACAGTCATAGGATTATTTCTAACTAAGTTTTATTGGTAAAATATTTTATCTTACGATGTTATGACGAATTATTTAGGGGGGGACTTACTTTTGGTGTTGTGTTTATAATAGTTTGATCAGTTCCAAATTGACGAAACCTCCTTACAGCAGCCAGACGACGGTGGACACGAACGGCCGTTAATTTTGAATTTCCGTTGGTTTCAATGTAACAATGGATTTTGAGTATACATGTATGACCCCATAAAATTCATCTCACGTTAGAACTAAATTATTTCATCCTAAAACCACTGTGGGTGGCTAACCATCCGCAGTGTCAGTATCATTTTTTGAATTTAAACCGTTGTTAAGCGTTCGTCCCATTCACTTGATCACGTAACCTCGTTCGCATATTTTAACCTGAATACTCGTGAAAACGCCCGTGTCCAGCGTCGTCTGACAGCAGCGAATGAATGCAGGACGCAGGTCGCGGGCGCGAGTGAATGCAGCACGCGTACCGTGCACCAAATGCTTGACGCGTACGTGTGGCCAATAACGTGTGCCAGAGATAAAAACCTAATATTTGAATAAATGTAACAGTTTTCTATGGATCCATAGACAAATATCACATTCTTCTATCCAACATTCAACATGATGCGCGGCATATGAAGTCAGTTTGTGTATACAAAATGCAGTGTACATTTAGACTTAGTACATTGTATATGGATTTTCTTTTTATTACGTTTACTAACACTGCTAAGTGAGCTGATGCAATTCACATTCATAAATGATAATCATAACACCATATTGAAGAAACGAGGGTTGATAATTAATGTATATTTTAAATATTTATCACTAATGCCGGTATGTTATGCATTGCATGTATCTCGTCGCTAGACCGAGACATAACAAGTTGTCGTAATTGCTCCAGCTCATAGGTTCTTAAAATAAACCCATTATATGTTGTCGATTATATTTTGTCGTTGAAAAATAATCTAACTTAAATATTTCACTATCGTGTGATAAAAAGAGTCGTTCATAACAAAACAAGTATATTTTATTATCGGTGAGTTATGTAAGTCCGGTAGTACGCCTTTAATCTAATTTAATTAGACCAGCCGTTTTGTACGAACAAATTGCACGCCTTTCTGACCCAGTTCTAACCTTGATTTTTGTAATGTTTTTTCGACGTTAGAGATGTGGTGATGTTTTTGTGTGTACATGATTCTGGAAAAAGTGGACTTTAGGTCCCAGATTCTAGACTGTACTAGTATAGTCCGATATTGGTACAATTTACAAAGTCAGTGTTCCAGTATCGGCCGATATTGGCACATATAAAATGTTCCAGTATCGGGTGATACTGGAACATAATTATGTACCAGTATCGTTCAATACTGGGACAAATCTCACTGGTATCACGTGTACCAGTATCGCCCGATGATACAGTTTTGTATTGAACGACACTGATATCTGTGAGCCAAAGTACACTTTCTCCGATTACGCCATCACTGGTAGAAATGTGCCAATAATTACGAATAACATATATTGGGCCTATTATACACTTTTATAGCTTACATAGGATTTTAAAAATAATGTGTGTCCTTTTTTATGACTTCATCAATAGGACGCAGCACCGGTGCTTCGAAAGGAAAAGGTGGATCGATGCACTTTTATAAAAAGGAAACCAATTTCTTTGGAGGCGCGGCTATTGTTGGATCACAAGTAGGTGACGTCACATAATCACATTTGAATATTGCAACAACTACTAATTTTCAAATTTTAGAACCCAAACTCACGCATCCAGTAGCACTGCACAGTTGGCCCTATTGTACTTTGTAATACCGATTGCGTTGCCCAATTGAGTATAATGTAAAAAGTAGGCCTACATTTTAAAACATTTTAGAACAATCAACATGTTCAAATCTGAAACAATTGTTTTCCCCCTAGCATTATCCTTGTTTTAAAGGAGCGGGTCTCATATTCTATTTCCATGACCTTTGAGCCCTTTGGCCACATACGCCTTGCCCAGCGTTCGAATTAGGTGGTTGTGCGGTTGCCCGAGACAACCAACATTTAGCCACGGACAACCAAAATGCACTTTTGCAATTGTCCGGCGGACAACCAAAAATCTTACTAGAATTTAACGCATGCATTTAAATATTTCACAGAACTGTGAATGAAACAGAAGCAACAGCTAAACACTAAGGAAGAAAAAAAAGTTGACTAGCCCTCTCCGACCAACCCGAATTTTCGGAAATCTAGGGTCGCTATTTTTTCTTTTTTTTCCTTCTTTTTGTTCAAAGTAAAAATAAAAAAAATCATAAAAAAAATTGAAAGAAGCACATAACAATAAAAAAAGAAGAAAACGTGTTTTTGAGTAGTATCTGCTAGTTTAAAAAAAAAATCAAAAAATCTCAACAAAAAAAAAAATCTCTTTCTTCTTTAAAACGTGTTTTTGTGTGGTATCTCCCTGTTTAAATGTTTACAAAATAAAAATATTAAAAAAAGACTCTGGCCCTGAAAGGGCAAGTCAACTTCTTTTATTTTCAGACCACCTACCGGAAACAAACATTTTTCTTTCTTTTTTTTGCCTAATGTTATTAACAATTATAATGAAAACCGGCACGATTGCTTCTCCATGTTTCTATAGGTACCATTAGGTGCTGGTATGGCGCTTGCAATCAAGAACAGGAAAGGTGTAAGCCTTGCCTTCTATGGTGAAGGTGCCGCTAATCAAGGACAAGTTTTCGAGGCATTCAATATTGCCAAACTTTGGGACCTCCCAGTGATCTTTGTATGTGAGAACAACGAGATATCTAGACAAACCAGTGTGAACAGGGTGGCAGCTTCCACTAAGTTTTATACCCGCGGAGATTACGTACCGGGAATATGGGTAAGGTATAACGCATGTATTATTATAAGGGATGGGTTGAACTTCGAGTTAAGAACCGATGAACTAAAAACAAATGAATTCGTATTAAATATTTATAATTTCCACAACTCTCCTACAAAACTGATCAGATTGTAAGGGATTTAATGCAACTTCACGCTTGTTCATGGAATTTTCGGAATTTTCGTAGGATTTAATGCAACCTGAGACGAATCTCATCACCCAATACATGTAGAAGTACATAAATATACATGGCTGTCACAATCCCATGTTAATTTGTATGACAGATTATAATCTGTTAATCTAGATTACAGCATCCCATGTTGACCACAGATTAGCCTTATTCCGTTATAGCGCCCTAGGCGGAATAAAGCGCAATAACACTGACAAAATAGATTAAGAATGTAGGATATCCAATATTTATTGTTTCGAATTGATCCTTCCTTAGTTTTACCTCCCCGGCCACCAAACCCCTGAGCGTTTTAACATAAACTTATTCATGAATATCGTTTCAGAAGTGTTTTTAATTTTTGGCAACACGAAGAATTTGTAAACAATGCTGTAATGTAGACTAACATAATATACTAATCTGTCTTACAAATTAACATGGGATTGTGTATCTCAATCCAATGTACGAGGGTCATATGACCGATCATATGATCGATTTCTTGGGGGAAAATTCCCTCTTATTAGCCAGAACCAGACTAGGACAGCCATTAATTTTAACCCTACCCTAGAGAACCGCTGCAAAAAGTCATATTTGCTTTTCATACGAAATATGAGATCTTTAATACACAGGACCAAATGGATATATTTCAAGTCTATCAAAGAGATAATTGTCTACCATTGACATATCTGATTGACTATTCTAAAGGTTGCATATAAGGAAAACCCACAAAGTGACTATCATATTAAGATTTAACACTCGAGGCATCACTGCGGCTTGAATTGTCAACGAATATTTGACTGAATAGTAGTATTCCGGTATGCTAAAGACGTCGCAATAAATTCGAGTTGATATTATACTATTTGCAAGCCTACAAAGATTGATATTGCCTACAATCTGATTGATACATGATTTAGCATTATTTTCGGAAATATTCCATTGTTTTCTATTTTCAGTATCTAAATCGGGCTTTTATATCCAATCATACAATACGGAGAGAAAACGAAAAAACATGTATTTATCTTTAGGCTAATTTTCTGTGTCCATTGTCCAAAATCTATCTCTGGGTTTGATCGCATCATAACAAAAGTGAAACAGATATCATATATCATTTACTATAGATGTGTAGCTATGATTCAGAGCTATAATCCTGAAAATGTCATGAGGCTGACATTCATAATAGCGATGTTATGAGTGAGGAGGTAGAACTTATTGAATGACCCTCGTATATTTGTATGTACTTATACATGTATTGAGTGATCTCAGATGCAACTTTACGGGATTTCATGGAATTGTCCTGTTTTTTTTCTCGCGGGATTTAATGCAACTTCGGGTTTTTATGTAATGTTCAGTTTTTCACGGGTTTATATAATTATTATTGTATACGAACTCCCGCTCCATCGCGACATAGAGACTCCTGCAGAGCACAGTTTAACTTAATTTTGAATTGATGGATCTGATTATTACTTAACAATTGACATTTTAATATTTAGGCCTCGATAAACGCAGTTGGGGGAGGACGGAGAGGGAAGTCGTGGGGGTGGCGGACTGATGAAGAATTCGAATTAAACTTCTATTCAATATGGTTTCTTTGTCAGTATGGACACCACATCATTGACATAACCAAAAATGCCTGTAGAATTAATCTCTCGTATCAAAACCATGTATGGGACTAGATAGAACACAACGCTATGACTGTTAACGAACATTGTTAACAAGAACTTACTACATTTTTTCTTAATTTAGGTCAATGGAATGGATATCTTAACAGTACGAGAGGCTGCCCGCTTTGCTGTTGATTACTGTCGCTCCGGATATGTAAGTTCTACTCCCCCCCCCCCCCCCCTCCCCTCGACCCCTCGAGAAATGTTGCTATTTGTATAACCCGACTGATGGCTTAACATTGTAGGCCTATATAAGGTAGGTATTAAAAACCCTTCAAATTCCCTGAATGTTAGTAATTCCTCCGAAGCTGGGGAGGGCGCGACTCACATCTCCCCTCGTTTCAGACGATGGCAGACATGGACTCGTTCACGAATATTCAAGGTTTAAATTTTGCGTACGAGGTTACCTGGTCAACCAAATGGGACGAACTAATAAAAAATCATAAAAAGATACTGACACTGGAGTTGGTTATCTAACTCCAGCGGTTTTAGGCTGAAATATTTTAGTTCCAATGTCATGAATGTTTGATGAATTTTCTAGGGTCATATCATCAAAATCCAGTTTTACATTGAAACCAACGCCGATATTCAAAAGTTACGGTCGTTCGTGTCCACCACCGTCTGCTTCATTCCTTTCGACACGCTACTGCAACAGAGTACCCTATCTACATGTATTAGGCCTAGACCAAACAGGTTGGAATGCCCTCTCACCTCAATTTGTGGGTGTCGGTAGGTCATGTAGGTCGATTTTCTTTCTTCATTTTTCTTTTTAGATGCTAAAGAATGCCCAAATCACACTGGAGTACACTGAGGTTTACAATTTAACTAAATTTTGATAATATTAATACCATTTGTCTTTGATACATCACATGTATGTAATGTACTACAACAGTAATTTTTCTGACTTGAATTTCAAATAAATTTGAAAATATTGTGTGATTATTCTATCGTTACATCCTGTAACAGGAAACACTTCACTTGCAATATCAAATGATAATTTACTGAATTTAGGTATTTTTCATATGTTAAATCATTCAAAAATGTATGTCTCTGTTGTTTAGAATAAATGAAACTTTCTGGATTATTTCGAAAACGAAGATAGAGGTTACATATGGACATGAGGGGTCACATAGGGCTCAATTGAGGTCATTTAGGTGACAAATTTGTAATTTGTAAAAAAAAACTAAGAAAAATTAAAAAATTGTTTTCTTCTTTTCATTTAAAAAAACCCAACCTTACTCTTTAAGGGCTTACTTTTGTGCATTGCACATGCAATAAACGGTGATTGGTGAACATATTTGCTACTATTTGATGCATGGTATTTGGAAAATTACGTATTCTAATAAATAACTAAATAGAACAGTAATTATCTCAATTCTGTTTTAGAATATTTACATTGTTTAATCTGAAAAGTGTACTAATAAGTTCCCAGATTCTGGACTGTACTTGTATCGACCGATACTGGTACAAAGTCAGCGTTCCAGTATCGGACTATTAATACTGGCACATATAAAATGTATCGTTCGATACTGGGACAAATCCCCACTGGTAACATGTGTACCAGTATCGCCCGATACTGGAACATATTAAAACACGTTTCAGTATCGCTCGATACTGGAACAAAGTTGGTGTTTACTAGAACAGTAAAATCGTACCAGTGTCGAGCGATACTGAAAACTTTCATGTTCCAGTATGGAACGATACTGGTATACCATTATCTTGGACAAATACACATATTCTGTTTAATCTTATATTTTAATAAGTCTATGCGCATGATACATTAGGTGCGTAATTTGCATTTGTTATAATAACAAAATTCTGAATTAAATTGGGTACACATTAATTCTGTTTCAGTCAAAGCTAGTATAAATTAAAATGTCTAGATCAACAATCTTGTCAAATCTGAAGCATGGGTATGTAAATTTCGAGAAATCATCTTTCAAAAATTGCCCTAATTTGCCACTGACGGCGGCCATATTATTAGATAGTTATATGTTGCAATCAGTTCTTTAACATTTTTAAGGCGCAGTCTTTAATCCTAATAAAAAAATGAATAATCTCACTCCAAAAGATTTCTTTAGGCTTCTGGTCACACAATTCCTTTACCATACGCATAATTGCATTCACATCACAAACAACTGATATTTAGCTTATCATTTTTAGTAGAAATTGAAAAAGGATTCAGCAAATACCTGCGTAACATTTCAATATTGAGCCTTGTGCCGATCGTGGTCAATCATTTTTACGAGTTTCAAAAGCGGTAATTTTGGTTAAAATATTTGTTTAAATGTTCGTAAGTAAGATAATTATGTGGCAATCAAAATGAGCACAACAAGAAATGATCAATATGTTCTAAACCTATGTATATTACAGGGTCCAATTGTTTTGGAATTGGCCACAAATCATTTTCATGGACACGCCATTACGAAAGGTAACTATAAAGATCTTGAACTCAACGAGGAAATACTGACCAGCGATCCCATTGCCATGTTCAAGAAGACAATATTGGATCATCAACTTTGTTTTCAAGAGGAATTACAGGTTGGTAACAGCACAGAGTTTATTTTTGAGGTCCTCAATAATTCTTTATGCACCTTTATTTGGTATTATGCAGTAGGGAAATAGTGTACTTGATTCTAGACTATACTTGTATCGTCTGATACTGGAAGTTCGGAACATTGATCGCTTGTATACAAAGTCAGTGTTCAAGGTATCGGACACTACTGGTACCAAAAAAATGTTCCAGTGTCGGGCGATACTGACTGGAATCATCCCTCAAGTCTCTTACATAACACGATTATATTTCTAAAGACATAATGATCCCCGCCGATTAGAATTAAGGAATTTATTAACTATGGCAGGTGTATACACAATAGCACTCCATTCCGAATCCTGTCTCTGATCTACCACCATGTTTGCCGTGTGTGGTGCTCATGTACTTGGTGGTTGAATGAACTTTGAATTGGTGGAAATAAAAGGTCGAATCATACGTGATTCTTTCTTGCGCGTTGGTGAATGCAAGCACATGCCGGTCCGTGCTCAATCGGTGCAGGTGGAGTAAATTACGAAAGCGACAAAATCCTTGGGTATGAATAGACGTTAAAAACCAGTTTTATTCAATCTGGCTGTTTTCGGATCATTTTTAAATCATGTTAATAGCACCATAGCGCAAACATTTCTTTGGTCTGTTCAATGTTACAAAAGTATGATATTAAATTTTCAAATTTGGCCTGAATTTGCCAAATGTGATATTTAATGTGCAACTTTTTCAACTATATTGAGGATTTCCCTAATCTCATGTTCACTTTGAGCTTCTACAATTAAGACGCCTGTCGGGCATTTTGGTTGTATTACCCACTTGAGTAATATGCCGAGCAGCAAGTATGAACCTGACTTTGATCAGAAGGATGTCCAGCTAGCTTCCAGGTCTAGTACTTTCATGCTGGAACACAATTAGTGGCGTAATTAGAGGGGGAATACCCCTCACCCCACTTGCCGGAAGGCTTGCATCCCATGCATCCTAAACGAAATGACAAACTCTATGTATTGGAGACCCTATAGTTACGCCACTAAACACATTTATGAACCAAGTATCGTTCAATACTGGGTAATATTACTACTACTGATAGCATGTGCATCGCCAGATGAACATAAAGCGTTTAATGTTCCAGATTCTAGTAACAGTATACCAGTAGGCCCTATAGTACACTTTCCCGGAGTAGTCCTAAAAGCAAGATTATATTCCAACTTTATTCATTTGGGGGGGGGCAATACGTGCCTTGCTTGACTACTGTGATTTAGGTACTATTAGTTCGCAGGATTCTAAAAGGCGAAAATACGATTTTTTTTTAAAGTTTTTTTTTTCGCCTTTTAGAATCCTGTGAAGTATTAGTGGCGTATTCTTACTCCCTTCCTTGCTCGTCGAAAAACTTTTGTCCGTTGGGTATTAAAGGGGACACTATGATTCAATGAAATCGAGTGCGATGGTTGATATTTATACCAGGCATGTATTCGGCTTTAATGCAAGAAAAGAAGCCGACAACTCTCCAACCTCTTCTCTCCTTTTCTCCGTTTCCTTAACCATTTTCCATTATTTCTCTTCCATTCGTATTTCTCTTTACTTCCTATGAGTTTCGTGTATTTCTATTTGTTCATATCTCACTCCTTTCTCCTTCTTCTCTCATCGTTCATTTTGGCTCTTTGCCATTCCTATTTCTTGCGGGGAGGGCAAGACTAGACTGTATACGTGTAGACTATGCTTGAAGAAGAGCAAAGCTATCTTTTGTTTAAAGCCTCCATCTATCACTTTCGCTGGGGGTGTTTTAATTTTTTTTTTCCATTTCAATCAAACACAGGCGATCGACGCAACCATAGAATCCGAAACCGAGGAAGCTATCGTGAAGGCAAAGAGCGACCCTGAACCGGAAGTATCTGAAAACTTCACTGAAATATACACAGGAGCAAATATTGGAAAGATTAGAGGCTGCGATTCGATGTCCTTCCACAACCCGTAAACAAATAATAACACTTTCTACGCGGCTATTACCATGTACACAAAACAGATTTGTCACAAACATTTCCCAATTTTCAAAGTCTATCTTTAAGGGTTACTGAACCAATACTAGGAATGTTTGTACTTATTTTAATGCATTTCTCAAGGTGATTCCAATTATGGTGATGAAATGTAATAATGTTGGTATTTTTGAAACATTTTGTGAAATTTTAGATTAGAATATCGTCTGCAGCCGTATGCCACGTGGAAAGTGTTAACATGCTTTTAAATCACGTTAATACTATCAAAATTACCTATCTGCAATAGTTATCATCGTTCGACCCAATTTTAAAAGGGCACCTCTATCAGTTTTAATATGTTCGGTATAATCATCTAAAGTGTTTAACAAAAGAAAGTCATACACTGTGTTTATTTCCTAGAGCGACTTCCAGTTATTTTGTGACCATAGGTTATATAGACATTCTGATGAATCTTTTTGGCACAATTTGGAACCAAATTCGCCACAAAACAACAAAGATAAGCCATGATTAGCACCAGTTAATGAAAATCCGTGACGTTTCTAAATTCGCATTATATTCAATACACTACGTGGGAGAAAAGATTCGGTTACCAAATACATATCACGTATTTGTTCCGTATTGATCATTGCACATTTCCCTTTGCGCGGGCTAATTCAAATTCAAACTATCATGCGTGGGCAGTGCAGCATGTGTGATCTATATCTCAGCGGTCATCCAGGCCATGCAATGCATTCACAGCATTTTCTCTTCGCGTATAGTGTGTTGCAAATGCGAATTTGAAAACGTCACGGATTTTCTGTAAATGTGGCCGGCTAATCATGGCTTTGTTGTTTGGTTTGGTATCAAATTGAGCCTAAAAGATTCATCCAAATATGTCTATCTAGCCTGTGTGGTCATAATACAATTCGAAGTCTTTCTATAGGCCGAGGACATTAACAAAGTGTATGACTTTTTTTGTTTTTTCTATATCGTTGTCGCATTCAGACGATGCCACTTCGGGTGATTTGGTCACATACTTGAGATGGTAAGAGACTTGTTCAAGGCACACAATGTCATTTATTTTATTTTAATTAATTTACTTTAGAATTCAAGATGAACATTACAAATTGCCAATATTATTGTTTCTACTAAAAAGAAACCCAGCAAAACTTGATTAAAACAATGTTTTAAATATTTTGGAATACCACCCTTAACCATGTAAAATGCTGGTTGCGGCTCTACCAGCATTTTTGAATCGACGTTTTGTTGTACAAAGAGGGCTGATTTTTCTTAATCCCTATAGGTGTAAGTTCATACATATGTAATACAATTGTAAAGATATACAAATCCCAGTTTTTATCATATATTTTTGTAATTGAGGGCGCTGCCTCCACCACATCTCTTAATGCCCCTTTAAGCGAAAAACTTGCCATGGAACTTTAGCGTTTAGATTTGTAGCATTATTGTTATACATACCACATCCGTAGATTAAAGTTGTTAAAAGTGCCGCGTTAAGACACAGTCGGCTTTAGAAAGAAAAATCACCTGTATGGACGTCGCCATATTGATCGAATCTATGAAGAAGCACTTACGAGATTTCCACATCTATGTTTCATGCATTGACAATTTCGATGTATGCATTGAAATCCTGCGTGATTACGTACAGCAAAGTGTTGCTGATGAGGCGGAATAAGTAACGATGACGTCACAATATTGGGTATGGCTATCCCACCATGCAGCACTTTCGAAACAGACAACCGAGCGCGAATTTAAAATCATCACAGGTTGGGGATGTGCAGTTTAAATTAGTTTGAATTAATGTTATAGTTCTGTGTTCAATTAAACTGGTCAATATATATTAGATAATTATTTTCCTGCTATATTATGCTTGGTTTCATGAATAGTACTGTTCTCCTTTAATATTTATATAATATTGAATGGCTTTGAGGGTGATAAAAGAATAAATTGCACGAGCTATAAAAATAATGGTATCACCCGAAAATTATTATTATTATTGTGAACTTCCTGCTTGACACAACACCCTAGGGTAGGATTGGTAATTGAACTTTTTGCCTGGTTTTACGTCTGGTCACGTTAAGAAACTTGTAAATTTGTACTTTCACCAAATGTCGAGATGAACTACGAAGAGATGCATTTCTCGCTGATGATTTTTGTTGTTGTAAAAAGCTTACAGAAAGCAAAAATTACCACCGCCGGTGTGCGACTATATTTCGAAATCACACCCATCTTCACTGTTTGCTTATATAGCAAACAGACTTACTGCATACAGTTTATTAAAAAAGTGTCCAGTCATTTCGATGAGTACGAGGACATTGCTTGCCACCAAACTGTAGCAGGGTTTTCTCTCCTGCTATACTGGTAACATAGAACGAACGGAAGGAACCGATAGTTTAATAACCAAACTAAACTGACTGAAGCGGAAAGTATTTTCTACATGTATGCTTTATTCACACTCATCCCATGTTTGTAGGTACAAATAATAACGCGGGATGTTCTCAGCTTGAAGTACAAAATAATAATGATTGGCAAGCACATGGGCAGGCCATATGCTTGTGGGCCAGTGGGCTCTGCTATGATTGGCCTAGCCACAGTATACAATAACAGAATTAAAAGAACTGATTGGTCAAATACAATAACATAATAAACTGATATCATTGGCTAAAGAACTAAATCCAGCCAAGCATGGCATCCACACACCTGTGTGCACCCCTGCTTTGAATGTATGAATAGACTTGGCACCTGATTGGAATGTATGAATAGACTTGGCACGAGCTCTTTTGATCGACTTGTGCCAAGTCAAATTAAATGTGTATAAAGAATAATATTTGTATTTATCTCCTTCTACAAGTTTGTCAATGAATGCTCTGTTTTCAACTTCTGGGTTTTAAAAACGTCTTGTTTATGAAAATGTCTGAGGCAAAATAAAAAGAGGTTGTTTACGTCTCTGAAACCTGCATTCGAATGAGCTGCTCTTGGCTTTATGAAGAGTGAATTGTCCTTCCTCCATCTGTCCATGCAATGTAATTAAGTCATTCAAAATAGCAAATGATAACACTGACAAATTGGATTTAATTTTAACATGTAACCATTTTATTGAATTTAAATAATTAAGGCAAGTAACTTTTAGTTTTGCTTCATTGTGATGATCATGAACTACAACTTGGAAGAAAAAAACAGACGCATTAATTTCCGTTAAACCACCATACATACATAGAATCAAAGTATACCACTAATTTGACGCGGTTATCAATTAGTTTTACCATACAATACAAAACAGATTTTTCAGATACCCTTGTTAACTTTCAAAGTCTACCTCAAGGGTTACTGAACCAATACTACGCATGTTGGAACTTATTTTAATGTATTTCTCATGGTGATGAAATTCAATAATGTTGACATAATTATTTGAATTTATTTATTTTTACATTTTGGAATTATCGTCTGTAGACGTGGACAGTATTACTTGCTAATTTAATGAACAAGTTTTTTCCAAGTTTCAACATATAGAAACTCATTGTCACATTACCTTATTTCTAAATTATTTACAATTTGTATATGCAGTCGCTATTGAAATAAACCATCATATAAACACAACATTAGTTTCCCATGATTCACCGATTACCCATGATGCTCAACGAGTCATGTGATGTGTACATATAACCAACCCGGTCTCCTTCAAAATAACTAACAGTTTATATGACATTGAACAAATACCATATCTATACTCAGTTACGGAATAAAGCTAAGTGAAATATGTACTGCAATTTATTCCGTAAATAGCATAAGCTAGTAGAATATCCAATATGTGGTTCATTTAGGATTTTCTTTACAATTTCACAAATCATAGTTTGTAAAAAATAAAGATTGGATTAAATCATGACAAACTGTTTGCATCAATCCATTCTATTCAGTCGAATGTCCTGGCCTCTGTCTCAACATTTCCCCCTTGCCACATATGGGTAATTCTACCAAGGTTTGAAAAGAAATAGAAAAAAAAATTGTTTCGAATAATTTTTCGTTAGTTTACGATATTTTTATCGTATACGTGGTGTCATATATGATAAAGTATAATCAACACCACCCTCGTGTTTCTTCAAACTAAAGCATATAACAGTTCATGTGCAAGGCCTATTTAGTAAGCTACGTTATCCAAAAAATCAAAATCACAACAGAATGAAAAATGTTACTGAACCTTTCATGTGGTGGAAAGTATGATTTTTGAATTGTACAAAGATGCCCCAAAGATTAGACAAAAATGGTCAGGTAGAAAATGTTCATGCATACCTTGTTAAAACACAACAAATGTGTGATACACTCGTATTTAAGAAATGTCGTAGGGTGCTTGCATTAAAAGACAGTGGGGTGGAGAAAATTTATACAGAGCTCTATATAGAAAAATGTACATAATCGTCGATACCTCGAGCAGCCTAAATACGATTCTTTTCGGAAAAAAAGACAAATTATATACAATTATACTTCTCCAATTAGTCCTACTTTGCTGAACGTCAAATTGACTGGAATTTAATTGAATTTCATGTCTCATCACACCCATCTCGATCCTAAAAACCACCATACCCGCCGACACACCCGACATCACCAATAACCCATACACGTAACTCACTTCCTTAACCTCCACCCATCCCAAAGCACAAAGACTAACAACACGCCTATCCAGTGAATGTCTTTCGCAGCAGGTCTTTCCCGGTCCGTGTCAACTATTTTGGGGATTTTCTCCGTTTTTACACTCAATAGTCATCAAAATGTGATAGGCGTAAAACAAAAAGTAGAATTTATTTAGTTTTCAATGAAAATATTGCCTGTTATAACTCGAAATCATGCCAGAATCGTTCCACGACAAGCTAGGTCATCGTGTGTATTGACTTTTCTGTATAAAATAAACAAACTCGTCGCCCGTTGGTTTTTATTGACATAAATCCTTATAGTCATCAATTTACAATGGAAGTGGGAGGAGTAGTTTTTTGGACGAATGTCGACTTTTTCGGCCCATATTGTCAGAATCGCGATGATCTGACTTTCCGTGCAAGATTTGTGACATGTCGCATTGCGATCCGGGTCGCTCATGATGACGTAATTTACGTTATTTGTTGTTCAATCGAATTCAATCAAGTCAGCTGCGACCTCACGCGACTTTCCAAAAGTTGGGACAGGAGTTTTTTAAGCAATTGGTATGAATGAAATGTTACTCAGAGCAGCTATTGCAAATATAATTTTTCTTTTCTTTTCAAATACATGGTGTCCCAGAATGATCTACACCGGGTTTCAAAAATAAAGGGTTCAACAAAAGAAAGTATACACTTTGTTTATGTCATTTGAGTAACATTCAATTTCTTTTGACCAAACAGGCTAGATAGGCTTTTAGATGAATCTTTTAGGCATAATTTGATACCAAATTTGCCCCCTAACAACAAAGATAAACCATGATTAGCACCATTTAAAGAAAGTTGGTCACTTTTCAAAAGTCACATTAATGCTGTGCGTGGCACTTTGAATGGCCGGGAATGAAATGGATATTGATGCGTTGGGTTGCCTGAGCGAGCGGGCTATTTGATTATGAACAGGTAACTTGTGGTCTTTTCTTCCCACGTATGTGTATTGAAAATGTGACTTTTGAAAAGTGACTAATTTTCTTTAAATGGTGCTAATCATGGTTTATCTTTGTTGTAAGGGGGCAAATTTGGTATCAAATTATGCCTAAGACTAAAGATTCATCTAAATGCCTATCTAGCCTGTTTGGGCAAAAAAAATTGAATGTTACTCAAAATGACTTAAACAAAGTGGTATACTTTCTTTTGTTGAACCCTTTATATAAAACATATAAAACAAATATAGGTTTCAACATTTAAACACTTGCGATATGATTTCCTACTTATTCCGTTAATTTCATTGAGATATCTCTTTTTGTTCCGCTGTGGCAAGACATAATCGAAAATCGATGAAAATCGTATTTTCATGTTTTGGCTTACATAATTCATCTTTACAGCTATTCTCTCTAGCACTACCAGCATTTCAAACAATGAACCCCGCAACTCACCAGTTACATTCAAAACTCCCGCCAAAGAAAGGAAGGTTTTTAAAACCACTCAATCTGAACAAATCCTGTCCTAATCAATCAAAGCTTGGTTTATATGCACACAACAATCGATTGTTATCAAAAGGCTAATTAAAACATAACATAACATAACATAAAAATATTTTTAAAGCGCTATCAACACTTTCTAAGCGCTGTACAATAAAAAGTACATTATAAAACATGAGCAAAATATATATACAACAGCACAATGATTTAAAACCACATTTGTTAAAAAAGAAATAAAAATCGAATAAAAATGGCAACCCCAAAAGCTATTAGGGAGCGTTCATAAATACTCTGGTAGGGGGGGGGGGGGGGGGGTTGGGCAATTCAGGGGGGAGGGGTCAAAAAAATTATAAGCCTCAAAAAGGGGGGGATCAAACAAAATAAGTTGCCGATAAGGGGGGGATCAAACAAATTTCTAATGTAAAAAAGCCGCAAAAAATGTGCGCGCTGTACGCGCGGGTTCCACAAACTGCAATTAGCTTTCGGGAATTAGTTTAAAGCCAAAATGTATCCCAATCATGACAGAATTAGTGTAAAGAAACAATTTTGCACCATTATATTTATAAAAATATAGTTACATGTAAAGCTCTATGAAAAAATAAGTATAAAATAGCAAATTTTGCATGGGCCTCCATACATTTACTTTAGCTTTATAAAAAATTTATGAAGGCAAGCCTCAATCATAACAAAGTAAGTCTAAAAGTAGCAAATTTTTCTAAGATATCAGGTCAGAAAACCTACAGCTCTAAGGGGCCGCTGCTCCCTTAACCCCGCCGGGCCTTGGCCCCTGGATGCCAACAGGGCCCTTAAGCAGGCCCCTGGACCCTACACCGATTTGGTCAGTGCCCCCCGGGCAACAAGCCTTCTGGCTACGCCTATGTTTAAAAAGGCTGATGGAAGTTAAGATATTCAAAACAACTCAGTCATAATCCGTTATTACCCCACCAAACCTACAAATGTAACAGAAGTGTGGTTTGGCATATGGGGGGGGGGGGGGGGGGGGGGGGGGGGGGGGGGATCAAAATAAATGTCAGACCCTGAAAGGGGGGATCAATAAAAATAAGACTTCTCGAAGGGTGGATCTTTTTTTTTAATGCCCGGGATGCCAATTTGCCCACCCACCCCCACCAAAGTATTTATGAACGCTCCCTTATAACATCATCATACAAGTATAACCAGAACAAGAGTAAAACATTTTAAACAGAAAATAAGAAGAGGGTGCAATAATAATGCGAATAACATTTCAGAAATGATTTAATGTTTAAAAGGGTTAGTGACTTTATAAATTATCTTTAAATTATTAATCTACTATCGTTACAAAAAAATTCCTAAGAAAGCTAGGCGTTTGCGCAAGATATATAGATGAGGTGACCGTTGTTTACATTTATGACGCCCTCTGTTGATTTGAGACAAAACACACCGGGCAAGAGTTCCTATAGTTTACATAGGCCAGATCAGGTTTTTTAACTAGATTGTGGTGTTACAGCAAATTGTTATCAAAACTGTCTTTAAACTTGCTTAGGAATGATATAAGCTATCGCATTTCACAAAAAAAATTAAAAATAAATGAGTTTTACAATTCATTAGAAAGAAATTTCATGTTGTCTTCATTAACTTTACTGTATATTCTGCCTGGAGGGAATCGACAGAGGGTGTCCCATTTGTAAATACATGACGTCACCGGTCACACCATCTATATGAGAACGGTTTGGACAATCCATAACGTCCATACCGAAAAAAAATCGTATTACCTCGGTATAGATCATTCTGGGACACCCTGTCCATTGTGATGTGAAAAAGGCACTATCTGTAATAGCTGCTATATGTTATATAGTTGTGATGTTATGTCGTGCACTATTGTTAAAATGCAACCTTACAGATAGCAGCCATTGTTGATAAGGCCTTGTGGCTCAAAACCATCAATGTGTTATAGGCCTACATGTATACAATCATGAAGAGCTATTTTGCAAAAGGGCTTACGTCCACTTCTGCATGTTACTCATTCATTTTGCATTATTGAATGGATGGCTATTCATTATGTGGAATGTGGCTTGTATTGTTGGTGCCTCAATTGGCGGGCATGGATGCACTAATCCAAGTCATAGAAAACAGTAATGAACACAGCCATACAATAATTTGATTAGTTCCATGGACTTGTCAATGCAAATTCACTAATGCAAAATGAGTAACATGTGGGGGTGGTATGTATAGGCCCTTTTGCAAAAAAGCTCTTCACATGTAGAATGGGGACTCCTTGTAACGAACGATGATAACTATTGCTGATTAAGGGTATGGTTGTGGAAGGACATTGAATCGCAGCCTCTAATCTTTCCAATATTTGCTCCTGTGTAGACTTCAGTGAAGGTTTCAGATACTTCCGGTTGAGGGTCGCCCGTGGCCTTAATGAAAGCTTCCTCGGTTTCGGATTTTACCATTGCGTCGATCTCCTGTAAAAAATGGAAAATGTTTTCAAAAACAGCGGACATATTATGTTATCATGGAGGGTTTTGAACAAAAATAGCTATTCACAGCTTCAATCAAACCTACAATCATAGAAAAAAGGTGTTCGAACACTGACCCTTGTTTGCACCTTTTAATTACCATATAGTACGCATTTTTAGAGTCATGTGAAAATACCAAATTGCATCTGCTAGCCTGAAAGCTCCCCTTCAATATACCCCTCCCCTTCCCCCACCAATCAATGTCGCTAGGCCACGGGCTGATGTTTGGCAAGTTGGGCGACTCAACATTGATCAGGGGGAAAGGGGGATGACTTTACATTAGGCCTACTAAGTGTTCAAACACTTTTTTCTAACATTGTAGATTGAATCCTTCCCATCTTCCCAAATGGCCCCTGCGAGGATGCTCAAATGTGATTTGGTCTGACGTTTTTAAAGATGGCGGTTATATAGAGGGACGTAGGAACCCAGTCTACTTCAAACTTATGGTCTTCCTCTCCTGAATTTTAGCTTCGTAAGCGAATGACTCAATGTTTTCGTTCTAGCGTGTTTCCTAGCTCAGTGCCCGCTCTGAAAGTTATGACTAGCCCTCTATCGGTGAACATCTTTCCACTTCCAAACAAATATAATTGACAATGATACCCAGGAAGCCTACAACAAGCGCCGTACAGCCAGCAGGGAGGTCACGCTGCGTGTCAGATTTTGTTATACGCAAGAAAACAATGGAGTATCAGTGACTGCAATATTTGCTAGAAATAGCTTCGGAAAATGGTCTATTTGGGCATCTCAAAAACTGAGAAACGTGTTAAAAATCATGTAGAATTTTAGAGGAGGGTCATTAACATCTCCAGAACGGTAAAATGTATAGTATTAAACACGTTTTGTGACCAAATTTATGTCGTAAAATGTTGGAAAATTCACGTTTTGAAAATGTGTGGTCTTCGAAATTACAGGAATCCTAACTCATTCTAAACCTCACCAAATCATGAAATGAACCCTCGTCTACAACAAAGTCCATGAACGTATTGCTCTATCTGCTTGGAGATAGCGAAGACCACGCAAACATCATAGCTTCATACAACGTAATGAAATCCGCCATAGAGATTACATAGCGAAAATCGTAGAGATTTGCACTGCAGTCCTCTGTGTAGGGAGTGTTGACAAAAGCAAGGTCCTTTGGCTATTGTGTTTGTGCATGTTTGTGACGACTGACCCCGTTTAACAATCTTCATAGCTTTCATATAGGGCTTAGGTGACCTAACTATTGACTGCGTATACCTTTACACATTGAATATGATGTCGTTTTCAAGATTCCACACCTGTGCAGAAGGAGACAGTCCCCTGGAGCCAGTTTCACTAGTTTCACGCATCATTACGTGTATGTCTATGGAGACCGGACTATGGCTTCAAGGGGACTATGGCTCCTTTGGTCAATAATTTAATTCCATGCCGATGTGGCAGAAGATGTATTCCCCTGTAGTTATAGTTCGTAGACTCTATGTCCTAGGATTAATAGTCCGCGGAACTATGCAAAACAGGAACTATTATGGCAAAAGAATGTATCCGATATGTAGTTTTCTAACAGTATACTTCCTTTTAACATGATCAAAGTTAGCTTTTTTCTCCATAAATCATGTAGTGGTAAAAGGCAGTATATTACTTTTATTGTCTTTAAAAGTTGCAACCTTTTCCTAAGTGAGTATTATTGAACCAAGTTAACACAATCCATGTTAAAGGGAAGTATATCATTAGGAAAGTACATATAAGATACATCCTTTTGCCATAAAAGGGCTGTATAGTCCACCGGACTATAATGTTTCTAGGAATTTAAGTTATCCAAGTAGGGATAACAGTCCTAGACTACCAGATCAGTGTCCAAGTACAAACTTGGACTATAATCACTTGTAAGGAAAGGGTCATAAATTTCTCAACAAAAGAAAGTCATACATTTTTTCTATGTCCTATAGAGTAAATTCCAATTATATTTTGACCAAACAAGCTAGTATAGACATTTGGATGAATCTTATTTGGCACAATTTGGTACCAAATTTGCCATAAAACAACAAAGATTAGCCATGATTAGCATCAGTTGATGAAAATCCGTGACGTTTCCAAATTCGCATATTCAACAAACTACGCTGGAGAGAGACAATAAACATGATAAATGTGTTTAAAAAAATGTATGACGGCATTTTATTGTTACAGCTTGACATCTAGGCAAAAATTAAGTGCTTAGATAGTCAGGTTTCCAATGAAGGGGTGACAAAAAGAGAAACGATTTGTAGGCCATTTGCAGCATAACAATATCATTTTTGGGTAAAAATGTAATTGTTGTGTTTTTTGGTTCAATTCATATCTTTGAAAAATGTACTATCCACCAGTAATCAGTTTGACCTGATTTAATGTTTATTTGAGGAATAAAAAAGGGCACTTTTCTCAGTTTTGTAGTTTTATTTGCCACTTATATTCGCTAGTTGCTCAATTTATCATGCGATGCTTGAAGAAATCAGCCAACTAGTTTGACATGGTCTATGAACTTTATAGATAGTTTTACGACTTAAAGGTAAAATTGTACATTAAACTATTATTCAAGGGTTATTTAAAATAAAGGTATACAATCATTATTGACATTGAAACATCCATTCATCAATAAGCACTAAACTCCTCATAGAATCCTCTTTTGTCTAAGAACTCAGTGAAGCCGAATTAATGTTAACATTCAATAGACCGCATTCTAAAATGAATTGACATTGACTAAAAACCAAAGCACAGTAAATAGGAATTGGTATTGGTAAATAAATACAATGAAAACTCATCCAACCGGTTGTTTACAAGCAGTCGGTCAAAACACGCCTCGTTTACCATTCAAGTCCATGCTTATAATGTACGAATGCATGGCAAAAACCTAGTAATCGTAACAATAGGTTACTAGACCGAGTTTCTGGGCATTTGTCTAATGCCTAATCAGACACAGAAGTTGCTTCAATGTAATCCCAGCATGCAGTAGTAAAGCACTGTGATGATGGAGACAGTTCAATACCTGATTTGCATTGAAATTTGTACAGAAACATCATGGTTCATTAGAGGAACTGAGACTTTTCAACTTGTTTGGTATCATTGTATTGAGAAATAGAATCCCAATTCATTGATACAGATATGAAAAGTCTCGATTATTAGTTCCTCTAATGGACCATGATATTTCTGTACATTTCAATGGAAATCATCGGGTGTTGAGTTATCTCAGTGCACAGTGCTTTTCTACTGCATGCTGGGATTACATTAAAGCAACCTCATTTCCCAAAATAATTAAAATTGCAATATAATCCTGATTTTATATAGAACTACTACCTAGTAATACCAAAGTGAGAAAGAAGAAAACAATATTTGTGGAGGAGAAATTGCTAGAAATAAACTGTGTGTTACTTACCTCTAATTCCTCTAGAGAACAAAGTTTATGATCCAAGATTATCTTCTTGAAAATGGCATTGGGATCGTTGCTCAGTATTTCCCCGGTGAGTTCACAATCTTTATAGTTATGTTTCGTAACGACGTGTCCGTGAAAATGTTTTGTGGCCATTTCCAAAACAATTGGACCCTGTGTGATATACATAGGTTTAGAACATTGATCACACTGATGCTTGTTGCCCTCCCTTTGCCACATACTTAAAGACGTTTTTGTTAAATGGTAAATTCCAAGTTTGAAACTCATAACAACAATAACCATGATCGGCACAAGGCTCAATATTGAAATTTTACGCAGGTAATTTGCTGTATCATTATTCAGTTTCACTAGAAATTGATAGGTTCAACTGGGTGTGTTGTTTCGGAATAAATGTGTACATGATATAACGGAGTAATATCATTATTAATCTGTACTTATATGGCGCTCTACAACAGCCGCGTAGCCAGCCCAGCCACTCCGAGGGGGCAAGATCCCCATAGATCCCCATAACGGTCCCTATTTCAAAGAAACCAGGTCAAAAAACGGCTGATTTAACATGATTTTCCGCCCTTTTCGTCCCCATTTTGCCAATTTTTTCCCCTCCGGGGGGCAGTTCGCCCCACCCGCCCCCCCCCCCCCCACTCGCTACGCTACTGCTCTACAAAGAACACAGCGCCTTACAACAGGCAAAAATGATGCAAACACACAAACACAAACACCTAACATTTATACAAATGGGTTTTCAACAAACGTTTGAAAACAGGCACAGACACCGCCTCCCTCAACTGAATTGACAACTCATTCCAGAGCCGTGGAGCGGCAACAACAAACGAATGATCACCAGCTCTCTTTCTTGAGCGTGGAGTCGAGGGCCTTGTGGTATCAGACGAGGAGCGAAGTCTGGACCTATTCTCAACCATTAATGTGTCGCTAAACAAGGTAATAAGATCACACAGGTAAGGTGGAGCGACATTCATCATACATTTGTACACATACAACATTATTTTGAAACATATACGGTCCTTGAATTGGAGCCAATGTAAGGAATGCAAAAGATCAGCAGAGCACCTGTCCCATCCACACGCAAAAACCAGCCGGGCTGCCTTATTCTGGAGACGTTGCAACCGTTTTAGGTCAGCTTCACGAGCGCCAAACAAAAGCGAATTGGCATAGTCTAAGCGGGACAGGATAGGCCTAAGTGATCTAACGGCATGATGACAAGCTTCCTGGGTGATGAAACGCCACAAATTACGAATTTGAAAATTAACAGTTTTACAAAAATTACTAATGTGGATGGACATATTCATTGAACCATCAAATGTTATTCAGCTTGAGTAATTTAAGGGGATGTTAACCCTAATAATATGAAATGTATCAAGCTTTGAATTGTGATGTATATAATAAAAGTATACATTTTTGGAAAGGAGATGAGTCAGAGAATCAATTTCTGGTATCAAATTTCATTAAAAAGTCTGCCGAAAGTGCACAAAAATCATCTAAAGGCACTTCTTTGGGATAAGTTTTTCTTATTTTTTCAAAAAAATGTTTAGTTTTTAAATTGTTGACCAAAAGAGGTAACAAATTGCCTTTTTGAGGTACTCTCTGAAGTCAAAAGTTTGAAAAGTCAATCTTTAAGATTGTGCTGAGGGAAGGATCTTAAAAGATTGAAAATAGTCAATCTAATAGAGTGAAATTTCAGTCCGATATATTGACATTTCACACTATTAGATTGATCAATATCAATTTTTTAATATCCTCCCCTCAGCACAATCTTAAAGATTGACTTTTCAATCTTTTGATGTAAGAGAGTAGAACTTACATATCCGGAGCGACAGTAATCAACAGCAAAGCGGGCAGCCTCTCTTACTGTTAAGATATCCATTCCATTGACCTAAAATAAGACAAAATGCATAGTTTTGTAAAAACAAATTCCTTGATTACCATTTTTTATATTTTACATGCATGTTCAAATTAGCCGGTCGCCCCCCTCCAAACCGACGCGAGCTCGATAACGGACAGTGCCAATCTAAACCTACACGACTCGAATATTTGGGGGCGATCACCCCTCACTGTCAAACACCTTTTTTTTAAAAGCGGTTCATCTTTGGGTTCATATTTTAAGTTCAGTGGTTCTAAACTCTAAACTTTTAAATTTAACCCCACCCCTTAATGATACAATGTTAACCTTACCCATATTCCTGGTATGTAATCTCCACGGGTGTAAAACTTAGTGGAAGATGTCACCCTGTTCATATCAGCTTGCCTAGATATCCCGTTGTTCTCACATACAAAGATCGCTGGGAGGTCCCAAAGTTTGGCAATATTGAATGCCTCGAAAACTTGTCCCTGATTAGCTGCGCCTTCACCATAGAAGGTAAGACTTACACCTTTCCTGTTCTTGACTGCGAGCGCCATACCAGCACCTAATGGTACCTAGAAACATGTACAAGCAATCATGCGGGTTTTCACGATAATAGTTGATAAAAATGTATGTGCTAATACAGCAAATCAATATAACGTAAGACCTAAATTGAACACTAAATTATGAACTAAAATACAGTATTGGACAAAGCCCAAATACAGGCGTAATAATGTGGCCTAAGGGCAAAGGTCAGTCAAATAAAACATGTGACCTGCTCCTACAAAACTAGGATGATAAAGGTGGAGAAAAAATGATTTTGTTTCAGATATGAATTGTTCAGCAAGGGACAAGGCAGAAACTTTTTGACAGACAGTTGCGGACAAATGTAGACTTCAAGGTGCTAAAGACCAGACCCCAAATGTCCATCCTTCAACAACCAAATCTTTTGACAAAATCGGGTTTTTTTAGCCCAAGGATGTTCGAAAACTGCCACACCATCTCAATCCAGATAAAGCCACTGAACCAAATCTGATTCCAACCTAGGTTCTCAAAGAATGTTGTGCTGAAATTACCATTCCACTCTGTTGGCTTTTGGACCTCATCGCACCCATTTGTCATTAACTAAATCCAACGCAGTAGCGGCTAGCTCAAGGGACGACTGGACGACGTCAAAACTTGACCAGTGGTTGCCCGCCCGTTCCGTCCGGGTTAGTGCGGTTCATTCAGGTCAAAAGTGTGGATTTGTAAAGTATAGTTTTTGTCATATTTAAATGTAATTATGTGACGTCACCTACTTGTGATCCAACAATGGCCGCGCCTCCAAAGAAATTGGTTTCTTTTCTATAAATGTGCGGCGATCCACCTTTTCCTTTACATGCACCGATGCTGCGTCCTGTCGATGAAGGTCAAAGGATCACACATTATTTTCAATGTTCCATGCAATCTATGCAATTCTCCCCCCCCCCCCCTTCTCCCTCTAGATGTCAATCGCAATTGACACGATGTTAAGGGAGCACAGCACCAAAATAATAATAATTAAAAGATACCTTTATTCTCCTACTTTTGTAACAATTTTAATTGCATCACCTGACTTAAAAGATTTGTTTAAAAAATCGTAAATAAACTCCATACGCTAAACGTACACTACATTTGTAATAAAAACAAGGTATTGTTAAAAACAATATAAAAAAATATCCAAACACCATTATTTGTTTAACTTTGGACCCAATATGCAAAGGTTAACGACCTTTTTACGTTTTACCCGATAACTCGTTAACCAAAATCTATAGTAGGGCAAACTATACTATTTCGGAATCCTTGTGCTCAGCCAAACAATTTGGTATGCTTTTTAGCTTAATTGAAGCCATTTGAATTTTGGAGCCCCTGTATGGCGGCCATTTTGGAATTTGCGCTATATAAAAGTTCCCGTCACTTTTGAGAAGGCCATAGGAGCTCATTTTCTTTAAAAATGGTTCTAGTTGACAAATTCACCAAGAAACAAAGGTCCAAACAATTGGTCACAAAATCCAAGATGACCCTACTGTAATGGTGATCTTTCAGTATGATACTTACGGATGCGTTACATATGAGTGGCCCGCTGTATAATATAAACTTATAATAGTTGGGTCATCTCGAGAGAATCCGTGACCATGAGAGCGAAGGTTCGTTTCTCAGTGAATTTGTCTTGTACGACTAAAGTTCATTTAATAAATTTAGCGGGGTGTCCGTTGCGAAAGTGTGGGCGGAATCCGTGAGGGCCCAAAATCCAAAATGGTCATCATACACGGTCAACACATTCAAGTTAGCTAAAAAGCATATCAAATTGATCTTCTGAGCACAAGAATTCCAAAAATGTATAGTTTGTCCCACTTTCAAGATTTGGTTACAGAGTTATCTTGCAAAACATTAAAAGGTAATTGACCTTTAAATACAAATGGGGCCACAATTTGAACTTGCTCGAAGTATGACGATGAAATTAATACGTGTCAAATTATTCGTCTGATCACATGGATACTAGAAATGGTAGGTTTAGATCGTCCGTAGGAAAGACCTTATGGCTGCATCCTACATGTGTCTGTCTGTCTGTCTGTCTGTCTATCAGCCAGTCTGTCTGTCATTCTATCAAACATTTGGTATACACTTTTTGGTTTGCTGGTGTATTCCATGTGTTAATGAAGTCATTTACAATTGTTATCATTCTTAATTTATTCTAATCCTTTATAACACGGAGGATATGTTTACGGACGATATAGATCGTACGTGTCTGTATTTTACTGTATAAAATATTTCTTCTGTCTCATACTGGAGTCGCAAGGTCATGGACCTTTTGACCCCTATAAGGCACATATAAGGCACACACATACGCCAGATAAAACTATACATTTTTGGAATCCTTGGGATCAGAAGAACAATTTGAGCATGTTAAAATGTTGACCCCCTCCCATATGCAGAGGTCAACGACCTTATAAAGTTTTGTTAGATAACGCTGTACCCAGATTTAGCCACTTGAATGTCTGACCCTATGTGTGGCGGCCATGTTGGATGTTGGTCCATCACGGAATCGCCCCTACACTTGCGCAAGGGACACCACGCTAAATTTGTTAAATGACCTTCCTAGAAGACAAATCCACCGAGAACCGAACCTTCGCGCTCATGATCACTCGAGATGACCTAATTAATTATACCTGCTACTTCAGCCATGATTTGATGAACTGGTATTCCTTTAAGATAAGCCCAAGCGTGATTTCTATGTGAGCATGATATAGCGTCATCCACCTGGAGAACCGACGAAATACCAACCGCACACGCCTCCTGTTATTTATAATAAAGACATTGTTAGTATTGGATCCTTAGGCGTAATCCTAGGGGTAAAACCCGGGGGATGAATTTTTTACCAGGTGGTCAGCATTCTGCTTCTCAAGGGGCGCGCAAGTTAATCATCCCCATCCAATGTCAAATTTACACCGCGCGTGATAAACATTGGAATTATTAATATTATACAGCCAGTCACCGCGATTGGAACGAAACGGAGGCACACAGTACTACATTAGAGCTCGTCACCGTGATTGGAACGAAAGCGAGGTCAATAGTGCAGCACATCACTGGAAATGCAACAGGAAGGCTAGTCTGCTTCGTTCAAGGGCGTATCCAGGACTGTTCTGATGAGGGGGCCACATTTTTTATCACCGTGAGCGGAGCGAGCAAAGCGAGGAGAGCGACCAGCGGGTGGGGTCCAAAAGCCCGCCTTAGGGCCCCTTGTGGGGTCCAGGGGTGAAGCCCCTTGAAGCTCCTGTGATTTAGGCATTTATAAGGCAAAGATGTATCATAATGAAGTAGTAATTTTGGCATTTTCTCACCTGCCTACTAACTAAAATATATACAATGATTCCTACATAGATAGGTAACGGGAGTAATTTCGAAACACAAGGTTTGAATATTGAATTGCTAACGTAAATAACATCCAAACCCGGTACACATAGCCTATGCATAAATCAAAATTAATTTTGACATTCTTTATGTCTCCTTTTCTCGGTACTCCTTCCAGTAACGGCGGAAGCAAGAATATTTAGGATGGTTCGAGACTATTATAATGTTGAAACCTTTAATAAAAATGGGCGCGAAGCGCGCAAACAATTTTCAGTTTGAAACTTAAATTGTCCAGAAAAACACTCCTAAAGCTATCTTGTTTTAAACTTAAATCATATTGAAACATTGAAACTAATATGCGCGAATCGCGCAGAGCACAAATTGGCTTTTTAATACTAATAAGTCTGATGTTTAACGTCCTCAACACAACATTTCGAATATTAAGGGTGGTTCGAGACCCATTATAATGTTGAAACCTGTAGAAAAAAATGAGCGCAAAGCGCTCACAAATTTCAGTTTTTGAACCGAAATTGTCCAGTCAAACGTTCCTGAAGCCATCTTATTAAGCTTGAATACTGAAACATTGAAACTAGCACGCGCGAAGCGCAAAAAATGCATTATTGAATGTCGTCGGTAAGGACTACAATAATTTACTGGTGTGGAATCTTAAACACTAAAGGAAAAACACCGACAGATGTGCAGACCGACACACCGCCCGAGAAAGGCACCCACTCACCCCCCACCCCAGACAGACAGACACCCATCTACCCCTAACAGACAGACAGACAGACACCCACCTACCCCTAACAGACAGACAGACAGACAAACCATCATTGATATATATAAATTCATGGCAACCACTACCACATACCTGCCCAGTTGACAGAGGTGAAGGCCCGTGAACCTGCCCGGCTTTAAACATCGTCACAACCGCCTCTTCCATGCTTCTGATACTTGCCATCTTGCGATAATAGTCTAGCGCGTCGGCTTTGCTGATCGTGGTCTCTTTTGGTAGTAGATTAGATTCTATTTTATGAAACTTGTATTCCTGTATAATTGTGTAATATAAATGTTTTTGTGCTCAAAAAGAGTACCAGTTGTGCACGATTTGAAACGACCATTTGACCTTGATGCGGGTATTGAACCATGGAATTTCTGCTGTATGTATAAAGCGTTGTTAATCTAGTTTATCGTCTGAAAAATAAGAACACTGCGACACGTTTTGTAAACTCTCCGCGTTTTTCGCCATTCCTATGGGATTTACACAGTTAAGACATGAATATTACTGCATCATGATTATATGGAGCACCATTGCGGCGCAGGGATGTCAATTCGGCTCTGACACGTGCCTCCACTTCTTGTAGGTTGACTGGTGACGCAGCATCACCAGTCACTGATGCAGCATCACAAGTCACTGATGCAGGTATTCAGATTTGTCTTTTCATTTGACACTTTGGTATCAGAAGATTAACTGCCTATCCCAGAGTTTAAGAATTAATATTTCAGGAAAATTTTGACAATTGATGTGATTATAGTGACCATTTTAGCAAAACCAATTTACTGTGTGTAAATCCCATTGGAATGGCGAAAAACGCAGTCAGCTTAGGGGCCATATCCAAACTCTCAGTGATTTTAAAGCATTTTTAGAACGATTTTACAACGGTATTCCAACGGTATTTCGTTCTATTGTTAAAAGCATCGGAAAAAGATCGGTGATTAACTAGAGCCTCCCTACTTATCTGGCGTTAACAATAGAACTATTGTAGTACTCTCGATGGCTAATCGCGACACTCCTCAAACCCCGACTCAAACGAGATATGTTTGTAGCCGCCTATTCATTGCTAGGCTTATTGTAATCCACTCGTTAACGTCATAAGAATAATCCTCCTTGAAGTGGCCTTTAAAGACTATTGTTCAGCCGTGGATGATTTTAGAGTAAGCAGTACAAGCAGGGAGGTGTCAATGACACCTCCCTGGTACAAGCATGGATAATGTTATCATTGAATACTAAACAATATGGGAGCCATAAAACATACAACGTGTTATTGTTTTCTGGTATAGGCATAATGTGTGTAATCAAGTAGCATTATGAATCTTACTCCCCTAAATAGTGTCATTTTTCTGCGTTTTTAGACTATTTAAGAATGTTGCATACACTCTGAACGTGACCTAATAAATAATAAATAAATAATAAATATGAAGAAATTAAGTAATTAATGTAAATAAATAATATATAGATAATAATTATATCAATAAAATAGTATATTAAGGCCTATTTATAATTAATTGATTGATAAATAATTAAATAAACATCAACAATTAAGAAAGTAAATACAAAATAAATAAATAACGTTAAAATTATGTCAATATAAATGAAAACCCCGAACGGACGTATAATGAGAGAACAATAATAAATATTATATTTCGGCATACTTAAAACCCTAACCGACCTCTACCCAGACTCGACCGCTCTAAGTATAGAGCACAAGGAATATAAACCGCCACAAAGATTCGAACGTACGGCCTGCTGATTGAGAGTCCTAATCTTTACCAACTGAGCTATTTCGATTTTCCTGAAATCCTCAGCGCTTTATACCCAAATATAGTTCTCATTCAACTATTCCCTAAATACACACGGTATGTTGAACCATATTACTTTTGTTTGTTATTGCGTTCACATAGCGCATAGTTGGCTCAGCAGTAGAGCATTGGACTAGTAAACCGGAGGTCGTGGGTTCGAATCCTATCACGTCTTGAAATTTTATTTTAATCGTTTATATACATTTTTTTTATTAGTTTTCGATATTGTTTATCATTTCGTATAATTATTCATTATTGTTCAATTATAGTTTATTTTGGAATGTGGAATTATTTACGATTTCATTTTAATTTTCCACTGACTGTTTAGTGTGCATGGCATCATGAAATGTGAATGAACCGCGGTATACCACCGAACTGTCCTACTCCTATATGCAACAGGCCAATACAATAGAAACTCGTTGTGTGTTATTATCGATTGAGCTAAACTTGTTACAAATGCCAGCCGTTATGTAATACAAATCAATGTGCCTGTATTATTATTATTGAAATAATGTTTCGGTGGTGTAGGAAATAGGAAAATCGATTCAAGGACATGAGCCGACTGGCTTCTTATTTACATAACAATTGGCCTTTGCAGATCATGTTCATAGACTAGCTAGGGCCATTCAATGTAGGCCTAGGAGTAGTAAACACAATTATATTTACAGGACATTCTTTATAGCAGTGAAATTGCAAAAGAAAAAAAGTATCATTCAACATTCAATAAATATAGCGAACGATAAGCAATCCTGTCAATTTATAAAAACAAACAGTGTAATAACAAAACAGAAAAGAAAACCATCCCCATCCGCAGGATTCGAACCACTGACCTCATGATTGTGAAGCCGGCGCTTTGACGTTTGAGCTAATGAAGGCTATACATAAACGTTTTGAAGAAAAACATTACATAGGGTTCAAAATACAAATATCTCTTAAATCGGAGGCTAAAATGCTTTATATTTCGATTGGTGTGCATTTTTAATATGGGTTATCGCCCAAAAGTTTATTATATGCTGAAGGAGATTGTAATTCTGATTTCATTATAATGCATAACACTATTTTTTGAAACGATTCTAGACATTTCGTTCGTAAATAAATTTCACCATTACGTTTGATCGATTAAAATTCGCGGCAAATACTGCGCCGAACAATAGATGAATAGAGTGAGAGTAAAGAACATGCTACACTCGTGATGGAGCGGTAGCTTAATTCATATTTCTGGACGACCAGATACATTGATCGGCGGTGAACGTAAACATTTTACGATCGGATTTAAAAAGCTTATAGTATTTCTTAAAGAATATAACACAACCTCCCTCGCGCTTTCATCTGTCTGCTTCACTAATTGAGCAATCGAGAGTACTACAATAGTTCTATTGTTAACGCCAGATAAGTAGAGAGTCTCTAGTTAATCACCGATCTTTTTCCGATGCTTTTAACAATAGAACGAAATACCGTTGGAATATCGTTGTAAAATCGTTGTAAAAATGCTTTAAAATCACTGAGAGTTTGGATATGGACCCTTACAAAACTTATCACAGTTTGCTTATTTTTCAGCCGATTTCTTTCATATTTTGGGAGGATAAATTAGATTAATAACGCATTATACATATAACATATATTCCATGGTTCAACACGAATTAAGTCAAATGGCCGTTTCAAATTGTGCACAATGTTTTTTGATTCACCCTGTACACGACAGATTTGTCAGAATCCTTTCCCAACTGTCAAGGTCTATCTCAAGGATTACTGAACCAATACTATATAGGCAAGTTTGTACTTATTTCACTGCATTTCTCATGGTGATTCCAAATATTGTAATGAAATTCAATAACTTTGACATTTTTTAACATTTGTGTGAAATTTTGGAATGTCGTCTGCAGACACCTGCCGCGTGGAAAGTGTAAAGATTGTTTCTGGGTTTGACCTGCTGATTTTAATAGCTGTTGAACGTTTTGAGAAAAGTAGGGAAACTACGTGGGAGATGGACACTCTTAAAAGTACTTTACAGACATTAATAAAATATATCAAATTGTAGTTCTTTAATAGTGTTTACGGATACAAAAAAATGTATAGTTTGCCATGGTAAAGAGATCCAAATTGTACCTCAACAATGGCAAGATAAGTGTAAAAGCGCAAATTTTCGCGCAGCTACGCACGCATTTCTTTAGTCGGTTGAGTCTTCACGGTCTTGTTGGTTTACGTTTATTTCTCGCCCCTCCAATACGGAAAACCTAGCTACGCCACTGTTCAGCAACCTTGGATGATACTACAAAATATGACTCTGGTTGCAAATTGAAAGCACGATAGGTCACTGGCTATATCTAGTTGATCGTCCCGTAAAAGAATAAACGTTGTCGAAGTCTAGTGCACATTTCATTCAGTTCTAGATAGACTGAGCATGCGTATATAATGTATATCAGTAACGGGACGACAAATAAGACATTGTCAAGACGCTTTTACTTTAAAGTCATGCGTACTGATTGGGCTATTCCAGAAAATAGGTGCGACCCCCTATAGGGGTAATTTTTCAATTCTGAAAATTCCCGGATTTCCAAGAGCAACTTTCAACCAAATCTAGATTTCCGGTTCATATTGATCTCAAATAAATCTGGATTTCCGAACCCCTCTATAGGGGATCGTCTATATTAGATACAAATTCTTTGGAAAGGAGGGAAAATTCTAGAATTACAATGCTTTCGTGGGGGAAAAGCTGGATTTCCAACGCTTCTGGAGGAAGCTAAACACTTGAAGCTAAAAAGTCCGGAAATCCAATCCCCTCTATAGGGGGTGTGCACCTATTTTCTGGAATAGCCCAATTTTTCGCAACACTGCCTACAGGATACGGAGATTAGTAGCATGGTGAGGCCTATAAAAAGGTTGGATTGCCTTTTTATTTTGGGTCGGTAGATCGAATTTTTTAAGATGCAAAAGCATGCCCAAATCACACTGGAATGTGGTATGTTTTTTATTTCTTCATTTTCAAAGTCCAATATCGGACCTTATGTGACCCATATTTGACCCTAAATAACCCACATAATACCCCTTGACCCACACTATAGGAATGGTTAACACAGAATCCAAGATCCTATACTAAATTGTTTAATTTATTCTGATCAAAAAGTATGATTTTTGAGGACCGTTTTCTGTGTAAAGCTACAATTTATTTCGAAAGCAACATCATCTAAATTGTGTACATTTTGTTAATTAAAATGGCATGATATTACTAATATAAGTGTTGCCTGTCACATGATAGTGAACTCCTCTCCAAGGCGGACTTGATGCCGCGTGCCACAAGCGAACCATGAATTTAAAAACATCAGAGAGCAATACATTAGTTTCAAAAGGATTGTTATGTAACTCATTTTGTCGGCCCGCGGCACAGTAGTTTGCAGACAGCGACGTTTCGCTATGATTTTCATACCTTCAGCGGAATTGTCACTTGTGCTCCACTGCTAGCTGCTTCTGTCACTCGTCCTTCCGAATGCACATATCGCCGGCGGAAAAGAACAGATGCAGTTGGCTTTTGCTGAAAATATCAAGAGTTGATCCATTTTTTAATGTTGTTTTGTCAGTTTTTTAATAATTTTAAACTGCGCTATCATTACCTGTACAATTTGATTGAAAAGTATGTTTGGAACAATTTTTAAAATGTTGACAATAATGTTATTATTACTTTTTCTTTTATTTAAAGTTTTGTATGGATATCCCTTTTCCCTATTAACAAGACCACTCCTTTCCTAGATTCGAACCACTTTCCCTAATAAATGTAAGCCATTCTGTTACACAAGTGCACTCTTATCTTGGCGAGATCGAAATGGGTTAAACAACATTTTAAGGTTGTTTAAAAACAACCTTAAACTCTGGTAGTTTCGTTATTCCTCCCTTCTAATTATTGGATAACGACCGTTAATTTTCGGTCAGTTTAACTCTTAATCAATTATTGTTTTAAAATTTTTAACCAATTAATGTTTAAAACGCTCTAACCAACTAAAAGTTTAACAGTTAACTAACTTGGTTGCTTAACACGTTTAACCAATAACTGTATAGGATTTAGTATAACGCTTTATACTGTTATTGTTTATGGAATCAACAGTTATTAACCAGTAACTGTATAGGCTTTATACTGTTATTGTTTATGGAATAAACGTAGTAGTCCAGGGTTATTGGCAAGTTGGAACCCATCATCAGAGCTGACAGCGACACCTGAAGGCAAGACTACAATATACGCTTCGCAACCACACAAATCAACCGACAGGCAGGGCCAAATGATGTTTGAGTCTCGCATGCATTATAAGCTTATCAATATCATGATGCATCCGGCGAGTAATGACCATCCATCCAAAAATTTACCGAAAATCCCCGGCGAAAATCGCTCAGAAAACATCATTTAGGCCCACCTGGCAGCTGACCTGTGCAACCGCAAAACGCACACCACAATCTCACCTTCAAACATCGCTGTCAGCTCCGATGACAGGTTCCAACTTGCCAATTGATATTTAACCCATTCGTCCGCCATGATGTCACGTTGACCAGATGCACGTGGATAAGTTACCTAAACTGATTTAGTTTATGAGTGATGCAGTTCGTGTGTGAAACAAGTCGCGGTTCTTAAACCGAGCTAACGCGGCCCTAATTTCCCTAAAACGTTCTTAAAGTTTAATACCTCATAAAACCGAGAAAAATTAATGAATATTGAACAATTTAGTTTAACGCCACCGCACGCCGGTATAAACCAGAAAGGTTTAATGGAAGTAATCTGTCGTTGTAGAAAAACCTTAAACTTTTCCTCTTAAACAGCATCATTCTTATTCCAGGATTTAAGAGTGTGGTAGTCTATGGACATTAACTACAGCGCATCCAAGTGACAACATTTAACTATTGAACTAATCAACCATGACTGAATTTTCCAAATACCAGTAGGCGAATAATAAAATATTGTTTGGTTGTCCTCGACCTATCTATCTTATTTCCGTCAGTTCTAAAACCTCGCAACCTTATTCATAGTCAAATTACCCGCTCATGCTTAACCACTGAAAATATACAGTTAAGCCCACAATTATCCATACCCTTTGAAAAGTATGATGTTTTTGCGTTTTTCTCATATCTATACCACCTGGAGTGGTGGAACTTTCGTTTTACACTAAGACAATTAGTTTGCCAGTACAAATCAATATATTTGGGCTCAACATTTTTTGCATAACAAAAGAATTGAACAAGAATTGTGTTTTTATGCCTGTCCAAAATTATTCATACCCCATACCAAGTTTCAGGATTGAGGCCTTTTTTGTGATAATACACATGTTTTTGACATTCTAAACATTCTTTATATTATTGTGTGATAGGCTTTTATATTGTTATGCAATTATTCCTTCATGTGTGCATACAATGTGGATGCATTACAAATGTGTCCTATTGAATGTACAGTGAAGGACAACATTCTAGCTCTTTGTCAGCATGGCGAAGAATAACTTAGGTAGGACCCTTTTTGTGCATATTGTGAATGCTCACAAAGACGGGAAAGGCTACAGAGCTGTTTCGAAACAATTCCAAGTGCCAGAATCCACCATACAAAGCATGTAAGAACAAGAAGTTCAACTCAGCAAAAAAAAATTGAAGGACGCAGTCGAAAGCCAACGGTGTCCCCTTTCTTTGGCAAGAAAAGTATTGCGAAAGGCCAACAACAATCCACAGATCACCATCAATGCTCTTCTGAACAACTTTGGCAATTATTGGACCAAAATATCATGGCAGACACTCCCGCAGACATTGCACATGAGAGGTCTCCATGGAGGCCAACCAAGAAAGACTCTACTCCTGAAAAGAGACGCAGAGAAACTCGTCTTGCATCTTAGCCAACTCCAATACTGAGGACCAAAAGCTTGGATCTTTGTCCAGAAGTGCTACGAGTTTCTCTTTGTCTCCTTTCAGGAATAGGGTCTTTCTTGGTCGGAATATGTATCCAATTGCGAAAACAACGTAGTGAAATCCATTGGTAGTGCAAACATGGTATTACTTTAGATGGTTTAGGAGTAAATGTCCCATTTCTGCATATGAATATCAAGTTTAGACCTTCTTTGTGCGCACTCGTACTCTCGTTTTGTCGTATCTTGAATCATATTCTTAAAGGCATGGGTTGATGGATTTGACTTTTGACATCGACTAATATATATATATACTGTATATTTTGTCCAATCTATTCGCCTGACGATTGGACAAAATGACCGTATGGGATTGTCCATGAAACTCAGAGTAGCGATAATATTCCGGAAGGTCTATACCTCTGAATTTTTATACGCTCTACCGTTTACGGTATTGAGCACTTTATTCAAATGTCGTAGTCTAACCAGAAATGGTTGTCAATAATAATTATATATACTGTATATATGTCTTCTGGCAATGAGTAATATCTGATTGATAGTAATGCGGTGGGAAACACGTTATAATTTGTTAAACATAGATAATGTTGGTATAAATTTGAATAAAGCTTGCATCTCGTTCCAGAAAGAATTTGTAACATTACAATCATTGAAAGGATGGTGGATGGTCTCTTCACTCTGGTTACAGAGGTTACAATGATCATCATTAACAATCTTCACCTTCAAAAGCCATGAATTGGTAGGCAATATTATTATGTGTGATTTTCTATTGAAACCTCCTTAGTTTAGAGTCCAAGGTCGTTTTGTATGGCATAATAAAGATTTCTTTACACTCATTATCCAAAATATCATACTTGTTCTTAGATAATATTGACTGACTGGTATTGTTTACCTTGTCTTGGTAAACAGCAGATACAGGTCACGTGACTTAATTTTTAAAATTGGAGTGAAACCTTGTAACAAATTGAGGCCTGTAACTAAATTATATTGTTATCAGGAACGTTGTGATCATTACGGATCCATTTCCGCCATTGCATTGGAATGCCATTAAGAAGACCACACCATCTTATATAATCAACACTATTAAGGCCAGCAATGCCCAGCAATGCCCAGTAGCTCTAGGTACTACCATGGAAGTAACTGTTACTTCCATGGTGCTACTAATCATTATCTTACCAGCTATGGTATAAAATAGTCCCAGCTATGGGTTAAATAGCTTCCCATCTATGGGTTAAATAGTTTCCCAACTATGGGTTAAATAGTTCCAAACTATGGGTTAAATAGTTCCCAACTATGGATTAAATAGTGCACCCGGACCAAGGCTAATCAGGGCTAATCACCCGTATAACTTGCCAGACCGGGCCAACATAATCTGGCACCTATTCGATTACGAAAATCACAAAGAAAAAACCAAGTGCTATAAACTCGAAGGTAGCTGGGCGTCTGTCAACAAATGACTCTATGACGGGCCAGCGGGAAATCGGCACAACATCACGAACTGTTGGTCCTGAGAATCGTCGTCTATCTGCCTTCAAACCTCTTGTTGTATCTAAATTTACATACAACGTGTGTACCCTATACTAACAAGGGAAGGTACACCAATTATTTGTAGGCTGCGCAGATGCAGGTATAGACATCAGTGGTATACATGAACATCGCCTGATTACTTCTAACAACACCGATGAGTTATGGTCCGATGACAGGAGCTGGGTCCTAATATATAGCTCGGCCACAGATCAGCGTCAGGGAGGTGTGGGCATTCTAATGTCAAAATACAGACACAGGTGTCTACAAAGTGTGAACTCCATCAGCAGTAGAGTTATCACAAGAAATGGAGTGCAAAATAAATGCCTATGCTACCTCTTGCTACAGGATAATGCTTAACATCAAACGCACGGATCATGTCCCGAACACAACCATTTATAACATGACCAAGACAGAGCCTCTCATCAACCGTGTAAAAAGTCGCCAGCTGAGATTCCTTGGACATATTCTCCGTCTCCCTGATGAAGAGCCTGCTAGAATGTATGCCACTTACATACCAACACATGGCCGAAGGAGACCTGGTCGTCCAAGCACATCATACTTGTAGTACATAGAGCGCTTACTTGGTGACAATGAAGGCATGTTTCAAGAACGTCAGATAGCCACTCTTTTTTTTCTTTTTTTCTTTTTTTCTTTTTTTTAAATCTTTACTTTATTTTAATTCTTTATTCTATGATGCACAATAAATTTATACAATAACATCAATATTTACAAAATAATATAATATAATAATAGCAAGTATGTACAATGTGGCAATCGATTAAAGAAACGACATAATTGATATACATGATGACATAGTAATTAGAGAGAAATCAGTCTACGAAGACAGGTTCTTTTTCAAATAGGAATAACAGATTTGGGTGGTTGTCGTATCTAAACTTGCTTATGCATAGTTTCCCAACGGCGATGATGAGGTTAATAAATTTTAAATCGTGATGGTCATAAGTATTATTGTGATAGTTCAATATAACAATTTCAGTGGTCAATACAAAGCATGTTGATAATTTACGCGAGATAACTTGACTAGCGTAAGACCATAGCTGTTTAACTAGATTACATTTGAAAAAGAAATGGTCGATATAGTCAATCACGTTGCATGTGTGACAAATATTATTCTCTACCTTACCCATCTTACATAGAAGTACTTTGGTGGGATAAATATTGTGGAGGATTTTCCAATTTAATGAGATCAACTTCGCTTCATCGGTGCACTGTGGAGTGGCGAGCCAAATGTCGGTCCAATTGAATGAGTAATTGGGGAATCTAAGTGGCCAGAAATTTGTACACAGAGGAGGAACATACAAATTGTGAATCATGGCTTTCCTAATACTTTTGTTTGTACAGGTATCAATAGGGACTGAATTAAAATAAACATTATCTCCGTTGTTGTCGGGAGTTGTGGCATTGTCACAAGGAGTCTTTGTTAATTTTCAATCAATGGGAAGCGCATTGCGGAGAGCGTAATATTGCAAAATTACGGCACCCTTATCCTTTAGACGATTACGGAAGTGGTTAATGGAATAGAAAGAACCATCATCGTCAAATAGGTCACCCACAAAGATAATTCCCGACTTAATCCAGTCTATGAAGAATAGTGTGTTATTTTTTTCAATTGGATAACATTATTATTCCATATAATTTGATTATGACATGATGCAATATCATCTTTGATTATAACTTGCTTAGTGTCGAACCAGATTTTAAATAGCTTATAGTAAAAAGAAGGTAATCTCTTTAACATAATATGACACATGTTGTTAAGCTGCTTAAATGTACAGTTACAATTAAAAATATTTATACCAATACCCAACTTGTTTATATAGTACAATGGGATATTTTTCCAACATGCAATATCTGAGTTGTTAAGTTTCTTAATCCATGACAGCTTTAGTGAATCGAAAAATAGTTTGGTGTGAAACATGTTTATACCACCTTTATCGTAATCTGCAATCACTGTGTTACGTTTGACTGCTTCTTCTCTGCCCCAAATAAATTTGAAGAACATGTTATTGAGTTTCATAATAATTTTATCAGGGATATCCATGACAGAGGCAATGTATGACAATTGTGATGCTAACAGTGTTTTAACCACTCTTGCTACAGATCGCCGTGCTTGGAGGATACTTGTTGTCGCCTGCTCTGCAGCCGAAGGATGATGATGAATCCCAGTTCATCAAAAACCTTAAGTTTGCCATTTCCATCAATAAAGCAAATTTAGAATAATAAACCGACGTAGAAAGGCGGTATATTATTTGGTAAGTCATGATAGTTAAAATTGCAATCCGGAATGTTTTTTCCACCAGCCCTCTTAAGGTAAGTAAAAGGATGTGTTTCCATCCTGAGGGATTTGGCATTACCAACCTCTTTAAAGGGGCATTGAGAGATACGTATGGGAGTGCGCCCTCAATTATCCTGGAAATCAGGGTTTTTTGCATCAAAGTAATACTTTAAATAGGCATATACTAACTACCATCTGAAACAGTTGACCAACATTCGCCGTTTATCATATAAAATTTCATGATTTTCTTAGTTTCGATATGATCATATCGAAACTAAGGTGCTGAATTCGAAAGTTATGCTAAGTGTTACTCACGGACTTTCGCGGCAAATCTCAACCCGGAAGTGCCGTTATTTGCTTAGTTTGGCATGAAGGCGATGTCGGAATTGTATGATATTTTAGATTTGGGCTATGTTGATGATTATCTTTACGTTATTTGCTCATTTGGTATATCGATACATCTCTCAATGCCCCTTTAACCACATTATATCCTGGGCATTTGACTTTTATTTTTAAATCAACCATTTTAACATCCCCCTCATCAAGATCATTACATAACACAGACCTCTTGACCCTGTCTGGACCTGTCCATAGAAATTGATAGAGGATCTTATTGACACTTTTTTGAACCGACATAGGCATGCCGACCATGGCTGAAGTGTAAAGGAAACCAGCCAGACCGAATATTTGTTATAACGGTAATGTTACCAAAAACGGTTAAATTGCGCTGCTTCCACATGTTGAGCAAGTTAATTAATGCCGCAATCCTATGCTCGTAAATGAGATTCATCATAGCTTTCTCGTCATATGAAAAGTGTATCCCTAAAATCTTCACTGTTTTGGTCCAGACAACATCAAGGGGCCTCTCAACACTATTTCTCACACTGCCGATCCACATCGTTTCCGTTTTGTTATTATTTACCTCTAAGTTTGTGAACATTTACTGAACTCATTTAAAGAATTCATAACAGATAGCCTAGGACATGTACAATTTGACCTAGAGAAAATTGCAACATAAATGGTTTTTGTTGTACTTGTTTCAAAATCCCCTTCAGAACATTATATTGAAAATCGATGAAATTTAAGTTGGGGAAAACATGTATGATCAGAGTATAGTTTTAACAATGGAATGTATGTTAGATCACTAGAAACTAATATCCAGTATTTTGGCTTTGTTATCCTACTTAAAATCCAAAATGGCTGCCAGAATGGCCGCCAGAATGGCCGCCAAAATGACCTCCAAATTGGCCGCCAAAATGGCCTGGCCGCCAAAATGGCTGTAAATATTGTGAAAATCCCTAATATGGGATAATATCAACCAAAATGTATGTATTAGACCACTAGCAATTCATGTCCAGATTTGTTGCTTTGTAATCACATACTATAAGTCCAAAGATGGCTGCCATAATGGCCGTTGTCAGTGTAAAAATAGTCTATAAGAGTGTATACTATTGCATCGCATTACCAAACACAATTTAGTATGTTCTAAACTGCTAAGCTATTGCTTTTAGTTGTATAAGACCCACCTCCGTGACAATTTTGATTCTGTATCACTCTCCAAAATGGCTGCCAGATGGTTGAAGTTGATGTTAAATGACCTAGTCCATGGAGAACTCACGTGTGCAATGTCTGCTGGAGTGTCTGCCTTAATATCTTGGTCCAAGACTCACCAAGGATGTTCAGGAGAGCATTGACGGTGATCTGTGGATTGTTGTTGGCCTTTCACCATACTTTTGTTGGCCTCCGACCGTGTCCTTCAGGGTTTTTAACTGAGTTGAACGTCTTGTTCTTCCTAATTATGCTTTGTATGGTAGAATCTGGCACTTGGAATTGCTTCGAAATAGCTTTGTAGCCTTTCCCCTATTTGTTAGCATTCACAATATGCACACACAAAGGTCCTCACTGAGTGCTTTGGTCTTCTTCGCCATGCTGATAAAGAGCTAGAGTGTTGTCCTATAATATCCCTCACTGTACATTCAATAGGACACATTTGTAATGCATCCACATTGTATGCACACATTCTACAAATACTACATGGTTAGAGGGGAAATAGTGCAATCTATTTTCCCGAGGTACTGGCTACAGGCCTACCACCCCGCATACAATGTGACTCTGGGGATGAGGTTGTAGGGAAGTAGCCAAAACTACCACACGGGAAATAGCTCAATTTCTTCAATAGCTCAATTTATTATCACTGTAGCCAGCTTAATTGACCAATGAAATTGCAGTATTTATGCCTATTATCTCATGAATATTTATGAGGTGTTATAACATGGAATATTGCATGACAATATAAAAGCCTATCACACAATATAAAGATCGTTTGGAATGTCAACGACATGTGTACTAAAAATGGCCTAAATCCTGAGACTTGGTATGGGGTATGAATAATTTTGGACAGGCATAAAAACACAATTCTTGTTCAATTCTATTGTTATGCAAAAAATGTTGAGCCCAAATATATTGATTTGTACTGGCAAACTAACTGTGTTTTGTGTAAAGCGAAAGTTCCACCACTCCAGCTGGTAAAGATATGAGAAAAATGCAAACAACTTATATTTTTCAAAGGGTATGAATAATTGTGGGCTTAACTGATACTTTTCTAATTTTTCAGCGGAACGCAAGCGCAATTCCTGATCGCCGTAGCAGCACTTCTAGGCGCATGTACACAACACAACTTCTATCCACACCGTAATTATACACCCCGGATCTGGTCTGCGAAAATTTAGCCTGTGAAGCCCAGCGCTCTCGGTGTGGTGTTCGTCTCTATCGCCTCTCACCCCGGCGTCCCAGGCTCAAGTCCCGGGCAGCGGGCCTAATTTGTATTTGAAGAGCTTTGTTGCAAAAGGGCTATGGTGCATTTTTTTTTTTAAATGAGTTTGATATAGAAATGTATAGGGAAAAATCATATGTTTCAAGGAAACAATGTCATTTTTTTAAAAATCGGGATACAGGCCCTTTTGCAACAAAACAACAACTTCAATGGCTGATTACAATGAGATGTAGGTCTTTTTTTAAAAAATGACTTTATTTCCTTGAAACGTATATATGATTGTGACCTATACATTTTTATATCAAACTTATTTTTTTAAATGATTAAAATAAATGATTTTTTTTGTGTGATATTTTTTCTCTATGTACAAACAGATGGAGTTTTGTTGCAAAAGGGTCTACATCCAAATTTTCAAAAAATGTAAATATGATTTTTAAAAAATTGAAAACTAGCACATTTGAAATTTATTTCAATTTAAATTAGTATGTAGTGTACCTCTTTCATAATCCATTCAGTTTTTCAATTGCTCAACTTGAATATTTAGAAACAGTTTTTTGACTTTTTCTCAATAAGAGCCAAAGTGGATGCAGGCCCTTTTGCAAAAAACCTCTTCATTTGTTCCCACATTTAATCCCTCCTCCTGTTCTTCGGTCCATCCACACTGCATTATGTTAAAACATGACAATAAATACCTTAATCATACACCGCAATTGTCGTATCATCGCCATTTCATTAATAAATCCTGTACACACAACGGCACACGTAAATATTTGGACACGTTTGTAATGTACTGCAGCTGAAAGAGAGCTATTATGAGCCGCAATCCAAGAATATTAACATGATAGTAAATGCATCAGTAAAGGGTTGTTTCAACACTAACTAAATTGTCATATTATTAGGACTCAAACAATTTATGTTCGACACGATCACTAGCCACACGTTCCAAATACGCTTAATAATCATATGTATCCAAATGGGACACCTGGTTATATACAATCATAAAATAATATATCCAAATTTGAAACCAGGTGGTATACAATCGCTCTAATATGTATCCAATTGCGAAAACAACGTAGTGAAATCCATTGGTAGTGCAAACATGGTATTACTTTAGATGGTTTAGGAGTAAATGTCCCATTTCTGCATATGAATATCAAGTTTAGACCTTCTTTGTGCGCACTCATACTCTAGTTTTGTCGTATCTTGAATCATATTCTTAAAGGCATGGGTTGATGGATTTGACTTTTGACATCGACTAATATATACTGTATATGTCTTCTGGCAATGAGTAATATCTGATTGATAGTAATGCAGTGGGAAACACGTTATAATTTGTTAAACATAGATAATGTTGGTATAAATTTGAATAAAGCTTGCATCTCGTTCCAGAAAGAATTTGTAACATTACAATCATTGAAAAGATGGTGGGTGGTCTCTTCACTCTGGTTACAGAGGTTACAATGATCATCATTAACAATCTTCACCTTCAAAAGCCATTAATTGGTAGGCAATATTATTATGTGTGATCTTATAATGAAACCACCTTACAGTCCACGATTGTTTTGTATGGCATAATAAAGATTTCTTTACACTCATTATCCAAAATATCATACTTGTTTTTTAGATAAAATTGACTGACTGGTATTGTTTCCCTTGTCTTGGTATACAGCAGATACAGGTCACGTGACTTAATTTTTAAAATTGGAGTGAAACCTTGAAACAAATTGAATGGCATTGGAATGGCATTAAGAAGACCACACCATCCTATATAATCAACACTATTAAGGCCAGCAATGCCCATCAGTTTATCAAAAACCTTAAATTTACCATTTCCATCAATAAAGTCGTATAATGTTTGAAACCTTGCCTCTGCAAATTTAGAATAATAAACAGATTTTTTATATTATTCCAAATTATCTGTTTGCACGCATCGATGCCGTTCTTTGGTTCTACATTATTTGATCTCTGCCCAAAGCCTTAGTGCATTTATATAGGTCGAAAGGCGGTAAATTATTTGGCAAGTCATGATAGTTAAAATTGCAATCCAGAATGTTTTTTCCACCAGTCCTCTTAACAGTAGACCATCCAAAGGCAATAAATGTGCTTTAAAAAAATGCACAGCTCTACATCTAGGCTAAATTAAGTGCTTAAATAGTAAGGTTTCCAATGAAGGGGGGGTGTTAAAAATAGAAATAGTTTTTTAGGCCATTTTCAGCATAAAAAGACCGTTTTTGGGCAAAAATCTAATTTTTGTGTTTTTTGGTGCAATTCATATCTTTGAACAATTTACTATCCACCAGTAACTAGTTTGACCGAATTTATTGTTCCTCTAAGGAATAATCCATATTTAAAGCTGCTAAAATATAAAGAAAATAAAGGCACAAGGGAGAACAAAAGGGAAATTTTCTCAGTTTTGTCGTTTTATTCGCTACTTATATTCGCTAGTTGCTTAATCTGTCATGCGATGCTCGAATAAATCCGCAAACTAGTTTGACATGGTCTATGACCTTTATAGATAGTTTTATGATGACAAATTGGGTGAAATTTAACATTAAAGGGGCATTCAAGGGTTATTTGACGATGGTATATATATTTATATAATCATATAGTGAATTAGAGGCGTAGTATCTATATACTTGGGGTCTTCCGTGCACTCCCAAGACTCCCCAAACCAACATTTTGAACTTCCTTTTAATGGTCCTAAAGCCCATTCAGGGTGATGCCAAAACTATTTTTGATATCCTAAGGGGTTATTCAAAATGGCGTCCAAAAAGGCCCCCAAGGGGTCAATTTTCATAAAGGACATAATATCAAACCAAATGTATGATAAAAGTATACTTTTTAACAATGTTATGTATGTATTAGATCACTAGTAACTCATATCAAGTACTTTTGCTTTGTTAACATATATTAAAACCAAGATGGCCGCCAAAATGGCCGCCCTAATTATAAAAATAGCTTATAATAGCGTATATTTCGTCATAAATACCATGTTCTAAACTGCTAAACTAATGCTTTTAGATAAACTACTCACCTCTGTGAAAGTTTTGAATATTTATCGCATTCTAAAATGGCCGCCAGATGGTTAGAACTGATGTTAAATGACCTAGAACAGGTGTTTTGCATTATAAAAATAGTATGTAATATCTATACCGCAAAAGCTACTGAAACAGCATTCATTATATTTCTATGATAAATGTAATATTTTTTATATTTTAAAATGGCCAAGATGGTCGCCAAAAAGTTAATCATTGAATAACCCTGGGTGATTATTTAATGACCCCAACTCACCATTTAAGGAACCGAGCCGTCAGCTAACACACACCCTACATGACCATTTATTGACTCGATCCAAGTGATATTGTAATCAACCTAAGTAACCATTGACACATAGGGATTGTTTAATGACTCCAAGTGATCCTGAGTGATTAGCCCGGGCGATCAATTAATGACCCTAGGAGATAGGTTAATGACACCAAGCAATCATTTAATGACCCGAATGGTCGCTTAATAACCCCAGGTGATCATTCAATGACCCCAATTGACCATGTAATGACTCAAATGGATCGTGTAATGAATAAAATGGATCGTGTAATGACTCTTGAGTGATCATTAATGCCACCAAGTGATCATTAATGACACCAAGTGATCATTAATGACACCAAGTGATATTTTAATGGCCCCAATCCATCATTTGATTACTCAAGCCGCCCAAACTGTCATCTAATAACCGCAGGGGATGATTTAATGACTCCAAGTGTTTATTTATTGACTCGATCCAAGTGAAAATTTGATAACCCTTGGTAACCGTTGACACAAAGTGACTGTTTAATGACCCAATGCGATCCTGAGAGATAGTCATTTCATTACCCCGGGTGATCATTTAATGACCCTAGGCGATAGGTTAATGACACCAAGCAATAATTTAATGACCCGGATGGTCGCTTAACCCCAGGAGATAATTCAATTACCCCAATTTACTGACCATATAATGAATCAAATGGATCGTGTAATGACTCTTGAGTGATCATTAATGACCCCAAGTAATATTTGAATGGCCCCAACCCATCATTTGATTACTCAAGCCGCCCAAACTGTCATCTTATAACAACAGGAGATGATTTAGTGATTATTTATTGACTCGATCCAAGTGATAATGTGATAACCTGTGGTGACCATTGACACAAAATGATTGTTTAATGACCCAATGCGATCATGACTGATCATTTCATTACACCATCTGATATTTTAATGACCCTAGGTGATAGCGTAATGACCCCAAGCAATCATATAATGACCCGGATGGTCGTTTACTTACACCAGGTGATCAGTCTATGACCCCAAATGACCATTAAATGATCCAAACGGATCGTTTAATGACCCCGAGTGATCATTTTAATTACCCAGGTGATCATCTACACACCGCGAGTGATCGACCCCAATCAATTTAGTAAGTAATATAAAGGATATCTGATTAATAAGGTCATTGATGAATTCATACAACTACCTATGCATACTTGGTGGCGAATGAGACTGCTTGATGATCCTTTTGGATATTTCAATATAAGGTAGGGTTTTGAAGCCCATAATTATCACCATAATTATCACCATGAAATCACTAACTTATCTGCTTATACTGGTATTTAGCGAAAATGTACTAGAAGGTTCAATCAGCTATTTTTGACCATATTGTAATCAATTTGGTAGCCATCTTGCTAATTTCTTCTGACCAATCGGTAGTAATTGGTGTCCATCTGGTAGCCTTAAATTATTTGATGAATATGATACAAAATATGCTGTTATTATTGGCTATTTGTATGGTTTAGGCGGCCATCTTAGATTCAAAGTATGATAACAATGCAAAGGTTCGGGATGTGGGTTTAATACATACATCCTATATTTAAAACTATACTGTCATCATACATGTTGGTTGATGTATGTTCTTTTATGAAATTTGACCCTTTTGGCGGCCATTTTGGATGCCATTTTGAATAACCTCTTAGCATACTAACATTAAATTCGGTAACACCCTAAATGTGTTTAAGGACCATGAAAAGAAGTCCAAAAAGTAGGTTTGGGGGGAGTCCTGGGAGTGCATGGAAGACACTCCATTAAATACACCTCTAAGTCATTTTAACGATTCTATACCTTCGTGTTACATAACCCTTGAATACCCCTTTAATGATGAATTTGACCCTATTTGTCGACATGAAACTTTATATAAATGTCATAGACCATGTCAAACTAGTTTGCTGATTTATTCAAGCATCGCTTGACAGATTAAGCAACTAGCGAATATAAGTGGCAAATACAACTATAAAACTGAGAAAAGTGCCCTTTTGTACTCCCTTGTGCCTTTATTTTCTTTATATTTTAGCAGCTTTAAATATAGATTATTCCTTTCAAAAACAACAAATCAGGTCAAACTAATTAAAAATTGATTTTTGCCCAAAAACGGTCTTTTTATGCTGAAAATGGCCTAAAATCGATTTCTATTTTTGACACCCCCCTTCATTGGAAACCTTACTATTTAAGCAATTAATTTAGCCTAGATGTAGAGCTGTAACAAAAAATGCCGTGATGCATTTTTTAAAGCACATTTATTGCCTTTGGATGGTCTACTGTAAGGTAAGTAAAAAGGATGTGTTTCCATCCTGGTCACAGGTCACTAATAGGTATATCAAATAAGGTGGAGCCGTTTCAAAAAATCCTTAAAATCGTGATACGTGTCTCTATTTTAAATAGAAGTTGTCAAAAAAACATAACATTTTTGGTATCATATTAAAGACAATTTATCCAGCTACCGGATAAAAAAAAGGATTAAACCCACATGTTTAGCAACAGTGAAGTTATCAATCTAAACGTCGAGTGAGTCAAGGGTGGAGCCGGTGGGTGAGGCGCCGGTGGGTGAGGCGCCCATAGGTTTCTACACAAAATAGCGGGAAACTAGAACTTTTGAAATTGATGCCATTTTAAAAGTATACATAGGAAAGTTTTCAAACTTCTCATATGTGTTAATAACATGTGCCTGCTACTATGAATAATAATATTGAATTGTTATCTAGACATTCTCTACTAGAATATGATGTTCAATTCAGGGAGTGTTTTAACGTAAAAAATACACAGTTTTATTCATTTTATTGATTAAACAATGGCCAAATCGCGGTCTCTCTATTTCATTTGTGTGACTCTTCGGTCCTTTTCTACCCTGGGTAGTAAAAAAACATTTAACTAAAAAACCCAGAAGTGTTTCTTCACAGAATTGTTCATAGATTTATGAAAAATTTGCTATTTAGACCTATTTTGGACCACCCTGTATTCAAAATAAAAGGAACTTTAATGATATTCATGTAGTTCATTTTGATAACCATTTTCCTTTAAATTAAATAGTCCATGCTAACTAAATTGCATAGAATATTATATACAAACCTTCATTTTATGCATTATTTCATCATAATTTTAGACACCCTGTACTTTTCCTGTGTACATTTTGGGCAGGTGATTCTTAGCAAATTTGGTAGCACCTTCTGCGGTTGTTCTGATTTTGGTGACTATCTTCAGCTAAACCCTAATTGTACAAACTATCAAAATATTTTGTGAGGAGCAAAAACGATCAACTTTTTTATGTTCCACCCTGTAAAAATGTTACACACCCTGTATAATTTGATTATTTTTTGCAAAAATGAAAAACCTTGAATCATAAGCTTTCCAACAATATATAGTTTGTGGGTCATTAAGTATGTAAAACTTAAGTTTTGTCCCGTTTAATCAGAATTGGTGCATTTCTCAACATTATTAGAAGTGAAACATTTTTTTGGACCAGTTTGTGACTTCTGACCTCCTGAGGGATTTGGCATTACCAACCTCTTTAACCACATTACAGCCTGAGCATCGACTTTCATTTTTAAATCAACCACCTTAACATCATTACATAACACAGACCTCTTGACCCTGTCTGGACTTGTCCATAGAAATTGATAGAGGATCTTATTGACACTTTTTTGAACCGACATAGGCATGCCGATCATGGCTGAAGGAAACCAGCCAGACCAAATGTTTTTATAACGATAATGTTACTAAAAATCGCGCTTTCTCGTCATATGAAAAGTGTATCCCTAAAGTCTTCACTGTTTTGGTCCAGACAACATCAAGGGGCCTCTCAACACTATTTCTCACACTGCCGATCCACATCGCTTCCGTTTTGTTATTATTTGTGAACATTTACTGAACTCATTTAAAGAATTCATAACAGATAGCCTAGGCCATGTACAATTTGACCTAGACAAAATTGCAACATAAATGGTTTTTGTTGTAATTGTTTCAAATATAAGGAATTCTTACCATTCATCGAGTTTTGTTTGCACTGTACTTTCAACGAGTATTCCCCATGCATGCCTGCGAAAAGGGCCTGACACGTGTTTTTGCTTAATACCGTCGTAGAGTGCGGCTGTCTCTCTATCAATTTATTCGAACGTAAAAAACGGTAACATAGTAAACGTTTTTCGTACTCAGAGTACCATGTAGACGATCTGGAAAGAGCTAGCGAGTGCTCCAAGTAACCACAAAGACTATCTATATGTATCAAATATGTTTTTAACAACAACAAGTGTGTTTTAATACATGGTTCGGGCGAAATCTGAACAACGTAATAAACATACTTAACAAGGTCGCATGATTTGCAGCGTTTTGTTTTCTTCTCAAGGTCAGACATTCTGATATAGATTTTTGATGCATTATCAAACACCCATGTTCTTTAAGATTCAGAATATGGTCATACGTGTTAAAAGCCGCCTCCTTTCGCGTTACACACGGATTTTGGCTTTCGCGACATGATTTTAACTTTACACATCTATGTTTGCTTGTATACCCCCTGAGGTAGTAAAAGTATACATTTTCTGAAGGGAAATTGCATGAGAAAACCAAATATGCCATTTCAATTATAGTACGACCAAGGACTAAAATGGTATGATTCACAGTTTTCGTAAAAATATCAGATTTTTTTTAATTTTTAATTTGAGATCCAGATATTTTTACGCCTACTCCTATCATTATTTACTTAACATATTTATATTTCTCATGAAATTACCCATCAGATGATATATAATTGTCAAGGGTTACTACGTCGGTAAGGTAATTATACCGTCTAGTGAATATCTCCAATTCTATTTTATATACTTTTAGAATTTTCAGAAATATTTATTTAGGATGTACCCTTCCCTGATCTAAACTGTATGTCTGAATTCCTCTAGTTACAAGCTTTCCAAAAATGTATATTTTTGCTATCATAGGTTGAAAACTTTTTCATAGTCATTTTTATGAATCCGGTAAATTGAGCGAAAGCTGATGATCATGGTCTTATCCATAATTAATTATTTGTTACAAATAGTTGACAGGTCTGTTGAACCACATACTTAAAGACTACTAGATATGCTTTAAAATGGGACCAGAATTGTGTTTGTAACATCAGGGGATGACTAGTTATTGTAAAATGAACAAAGCATGGGATTATTCCCATTGAGTTTGTACAGGCTGCACCCCTTCCGGCGGCACCCCTTCCGGCACCACCCTGGTCCCCAAACGTCAAACAGCTGTATCTCCCCTTCTATATTAGCTATACCAATGCCATTTTGCAGGCAGATAGCTTGTCGTTAGGGCTTTAAAATGATATCAAATTTGTTGAGATAAAATATTTAAGGAATATGACAGCATGAAACTAAAAAGTGTAACAGCACCACCCTATTGGGAGGTGAGTTCATAACGCGTGACCATATAGGATGTCAATTTTAACAACTTTCCCAAAAGTTGACCCTTCAGAGCAAACTGGTTCATCCCAATTATTGATTTTTTTGAAGATCAAGATGTCTTCTGCTTAAAATCAATCACTTTCTTAATTTCAAACATTGCCAGAATGCAAAATATTATTTGGTGGTGTGCACTCATAAATGTTATACACCTAGCACAAAAGGTCCCTGACGTTATGTTGGCTAGTTCAAAAGAGATAATCGGTACCAAAAAACCGAGATAACCATTAAAAGTGCAAATTTCTTTTCAACTGTTTGATACCTCCTTCAAAAAAATCGAATGGATACTTTTAAAATTATGGCGATTTCAATGATCGCGCATAACAACAGTATTTGTTGCACTAGAAATGGATTTCTATTGGATATCATTGATTTGTGTGTGATTACGCAGTGAAAATGTGTGTTTAAAGACTCACAGCTATATCAGCAAAAGACGTTTAATCTTCACAGCTATAGTCTATTTGGCCATCACGAGACAGTGACGTAACAGCGACGTAACAGCGTATTCTACATATTGCAGCACATAACGCGCGCGCCTACTCGCGGCGCTGGCGTATACACACGAGCGTTGAAAGGCGGAAGAAACATACGCGTGCGTAAAAGCTGCGCCAGTTAAGTTACGTCACTGTCCAGAGGAAGCCAAATAGAGTATAGTTACACCCTTTATACCGCAATCACTCCACACCCATTCATCCAGATACCTGTGGATGGTTCAGATAGCACACAGCATGACAGTAATCACACACAAATCAATGATATCCTATAGAAAACCATTTCTAGTACCACTTTGCTGTTGTTATGCGCGGTCATTGAAAAGCCGAGTGTCGTCGGAAAGGACTACAATCATTCAATGGTATTGAATCTAGTGTGAAATTCCATTGTCTTTATATCTAACTCCATGTTCTTTCTGAATCTCTAATTCCGAGCAATCTTTGGTTTGACCAGTGATACATACACTGCAAAAACTGCAGAACGTGTTCAAATGTAACAGATATAGAACATGTTCTGAACATGTTCTGATGTGTTCTGAACACGTTCAGAACATATCCAAAACACATTCAGAACATGTTCTAAATCTGTTACATTTTGAACATGTTCTGGAACACCTGGAGAACACACCGTGAACATGTTCTGATCGCGTCATGTGTTCTGCACTTTTTGCAGTGTAATGACTTATTTCTTAAAAACTCAACCAAATAAAGTACGGTTTTCATCGAAAATAAGTATAAAATGTCGATACATTTATTGAAGTTTCGATCGCTGAAAGGTCGGTCGTTATTGTTTGATACACTGTGTATTGTCATAATCTGTTGCGCCTTCTATCGCCTATTGGCCCTTTTCCAATAAAAGTTCAAAGTTCCAAAGGTGGTTTCATGCGGGTTTCTTTTGCACATAGCCTAATTGTATTATTATAATTTGGTCATACGTACTATACCAAATCAGACAAAGTCCACTAAACCGCACCTATGCCACATTGCCAATTTAGAAAATTTTCTGGAAGAGTTTGATTTCTTGCAGTTGAAGAATGCTAGACATTCTTACCAAGACGCCAACTACAGTTTGCTGTACCTTATTAGCGTTGGATTTTCAGACCGGAAGTGACGTGCGTGACTAATGAATCGATTCTGGTAATTTCTTGTATGAAAAGGTGAGACGATTTTATTTCAGTCGGTAAATTACGGTGTTTGTGAGCATTTTATTAGCAGCGGCTCCCGGCTTGTATAGGCACACTTGTCAACTAAGTGATAGCGGTGTCTGAAATATATTTAATATATTTTGTGAGACTATAGACAAAATAGGAATTTCAAGTTTAGAAATTCAATGTTGTTTGTTTTAACAACACATAATCTAATAAGTTTTGCCACGACACAGAGATATTGTCGGGCACGTGCCTTTTAGTTTTTTTAAATCAATCACCGCTTAATAATTAGCACATTACACTAAGGGAGCAGTTCCATTTATACGCGATAAATTTATCGCGACTGTATCGGGGCCTGATATGTTTTGGAACCGATGTTTTTGAAGTTGATACGCGATAAAATAGTCATCAGGCCCCGATAAAATAGACATCGGGGCCCGATACGAGGCCTCTGCCATACCCTGGGGTATGTTTAGCAAATAGAGCGGGACATTGTTTAGCAAATACACGAGGATAATACAATTTACGTTAAACATCCATAATCAATAACATTATCTCTAAAAACATGAAATGCTGAATTTGTACCTTACAACTAGAATAAATAACCCGAAGCTCTATTTACATACCGACCACTTATCTTTCGTTATATTTAAACAAGCGGTAATACGCTACTCGATAAATAATCCTTTGCTACTCGCAACTGTAGGCTACGCGATAAAAATCTCATCGGGGCCTGATAAAAAACTCATCGGGGCCCGGAACATTCTCGCAATTTTTATCGCGTACAAATGGAACTGCTCCCTAAGTAAATGTCGGAAGCATTATCAGCAATTTATGATTGAGTTCGAAAGCAGTTAACCTTGATACCCTCCTGTTTTTTTGTAATGTTTACTGATGGTTTCTCACTAAATTATTTATGTGGTTAACGGATGAAATGTGAAGTTGTATGGCTAGAGTGCTCGGAGTGCTAACGGCGCAGGCAGGGGGGAAGATTTCCGAAGTTTTCGTAAAATGTTGCCCCCCCCCCCCCCCCCACCCACACACTACATCCGGAGAATGGGGCGGGCCCAAAAGGGCTTGGGAGCGGGGGCACAAAGGGCGTTTCGAAATTATTAACGATTCTGAATATCAAGCTAGTATATTACCCATCAAAGCCCGGCATCAAAGTTCAGAGAAAGAACAGCGCATATGGCAGCACGAGTTATAAATTGGAATGGGGCTGTCTATGAGCACAAGAGAAAATTTATAATGCATAGACGACGTCCATGGCATCAAATTTGTGTGCTATTGTCATAGGCGTGCGCAGGATTTGTATTACCCGGGGGGGGGGGGGGGCTTACAATCAAATTTCACATTGAGTATGCATGATTGACTAATCATAGCGGTGCTAAGCGTACAGGGGAGTCTGAGGGGTGATGTGCCCCCCATCGGAATTGGATTTTGTTTTCAATTTTCGATTTGGTGTGTACATTACTTTTGTCCAATATTTTATTGAAAAGCCTTCACTTCTTTTTTCAATCAACATTGGCTTATTACCAATATCATTTAATATTGGATTTTTCCCCTTCACATTTGCAAAAGAAAACAACACGGCGTAAGGGTTTGAAATTCCATGGCTATGTATAATATCATAAGGTAAGCGGCGCGGCGAGCGAAGTGGAGTGAACGGCGCGTTTTGCGGCGTGGATGGGGTCTGAGTAGTATACATTTATAATGGTCCCGAAAAAGGTTCCTGGGCGCGAATTGGTTTAAATATTTCAGTATTGAAGCTTAACATGCTTCTTGTTACGCATGAATAATTATTAAATAGTGAAACTAATTCGCGCGGAGCGCGCAAACTATGTCTATTTTAACACTAGAAAAGTCCAGAAAACGTTTCTGAAGCCATCTTGTTCCACTTGACTAACAAAATATTAAAAATAATTCGCGCGGAGCGCTAAAAGATTGACTATTGTATATAAATTATAAAGGTTTAGAAAAACGTTCCTGAAGCCATCTTGTTAAGCTTTATAATAAAACATTGAAATTACGTTGCGCGTTTAACACTAACATGGTCCTAAAAGCGTTCATCAAGCCATCTTGTTCCAAATGCGCATACATTTCTAGTATTCTAACTATAATTGTCCAGAAAACGTTCCTGAAATAATGTTGTTATAAAGCTTGAATAATAAACATTGAAACCAATTCGAGCGAAGCGCGCAGAAATGGCTATTTTAACACTAAAAAGCTGCAGAAAAATGTTTTAAGCTTGAATATTTTTTGCGTACAAACTTATTCGGGCGAAGCATGCAAACATGTCTAGTTCTTTTCACTAAAATGGTCTAGAAAACGTTTCTGAAACCATTAAACATTGAAACTAATTTTGCGCAAAAATGGCTTCTTTTGAGAAGATGGCATCGTGAAAGTTATGGGAGCACCCCCCCCCCCCACCCCCCCCCCCCCCACCCCCCCCCCCCCCCCCCCCCCACCCCCCCCCCCCCCCCTCCCCGCTTGCACTGTCTATGCTCGTTACCTTTTTTGTCAATGGGGTGCTTGCACTGTCTATGCTCGTTACCTTTTTTGTCAATGGGGTGCTTGCACTGTCTATGCTCGTTACCTCTTTTGTCAATGGGGTGGAGGCTGCTGCCCCCCTGAAAAAAATCCTAGCTACGCCACTGATCGGGTCATATACCTTTAAGAGCTTTTGCCATCGCTTGTTCTCTCCATATGAATTTTCCTTTTGAATCACTCAATTGAGATAGACATACAGGACTTTACACTACATGACCTGTGGTGACCTGGTGGTTTGCCTTTTATTAAATATCAATATCATTCCATTGTGACGGGTTAAAATGTATGTGCATGGTTTGTTTTAATTATTTTATACAAAAAAGTATACAGTGTGAAATTTAAAAGTGGCTGGTTAAAACCTCGTCAGATGTTTGGCTTGGCAGTGATTGACTGCATCTATAATATTTTAATATATTGTTTTAAATTAATATGGAGAGATATCACTACAAATACACAAATATGTATTTATTTGGAATATTGAGTTGACATTATTAAGTAGTGAACTGTTCTTTATGACTTTGTGTTTGTGCAAGATAATGAACAGAACCCAATGGTCCGGTCTCGTAGTGTTTGCTAAAAGGTTAATCATCATATGATCATACTGTTCATTTTATTAATAGCACATACACAGCCAATCCAGAATTCCACAAATTTCACTTATTGTACAGCTTCAGAATGCTGTAAATTTGACATCGTAAATAACCTGATTAATTACAGCTCTGTAATCAGTGGCGGATACAGGGGGGCTTTGTGGGCGGGCGCCCCCCGTAAAATTTGACAATATACCTTTTTTGTGTACGCGTCCCCGTAAAATTTGACAATATACCTTTTTTGTGTACCACTTTACCTTTTTCAGAGACATAGGTAGGTTCCGTCGGTACATTTGCCACTTGTACCCTGCGATTTTTTTTGCTACCCCCCCCCCCCCCCCCCCCCCCCACCCCACTTAGCTGAATTTCACGAGCTGACGGCAAAAAAAATCGGGGCCCTTTTACGATTTTTTTTTGTCAGCCCCCCGTAAATTTTAATCCTGGATCCGCCACTGGTAATTATTACCCAACTTGGTGTGTGTGTGTTTAATAGTAGATAATTGTCGAAGTCTGGGTGAGTGAGAGGTGTCCTACTGTGAAAGTGGTGTGTATCTGGTGTGTAAGGTAGAGCTCTGCCACATAAATCATCACTAAAATAGTCAATGTCGATGAGTGCTATTAATTCCTTATAGCACGAGGCAGCGTAAATTTAATCACCATATCAATAAAGAATCATAACAGTTTGGATAAGATTATACTTGATTGTTCAGAGTGCACTGAGTCACACAGTTCAATTTTCCCACTATCATGCCACAACATGATTTCAATGGTAGGGTATTGTGTCAGATATCCAAAGGTCATCTACAAATCAAAATTGTTTAACATGAATAGTCTTTAAAAAAGACAATCATCGTTTTTGATAGTGGTATATTGGAAATATTGAAAGAATGTAACATTAATTATCTTGGAGTGTGTTGGAGGCAGCGCCCTCAATTATGATAAAAACTGAGATTAGTTTATTTTTATAATTGTATTACATGTATGAACTTACACCTATAAGGATTAAGAAAAATCAGCTCTCTTTGTACAAGAAAATGTCGATTCAAAAAATGCTGGTCCCGCGGGACCATCATTTTACGTCCGACAGTATCCCCCTGCAGTACGCGTGATACATAACGCGAACCATATTTGCATAGAGGGCGTTTTTCAATAAATAGCGATGATATTGTTTTAATCTAGTTTTACTGTGTTTTTTGTTAGTAGAAACAACAATAATGGCGATTTTTAATGTTCATCTTGAATTCTGAAGTAAATTTTTAAACATTTAAACTTTTCAACACCACTTAATGTCCCTTTAATGTAAGGTTATACGAACATCCAACCATGGACGCCGTTCCATACGTTTCGGTAGACACATATCATCATCACCACGCATAGAAATGGTGTGTGACATGAGTCCTGTATTACTTGAATGCATGTTCTTAGTATGACATACTGTCATCATAAGAAACTCGCTCACAACTCCATGTGCGACACTGTCACTTGTATAAAGGCTTCATTATACTAGAGGCAAAAGTACCGTATCATCGGATTTAAATCAACCCATTTCATTCATCTACTATGAAGAAAAAAACACATCAATTTGATACTAGTCAATCTAATTGATTGCAAAGTAAAACTGACTCGATAGAAACAGGTCAAAAGGATCCTTTACACAGGCTGTCCTAAAATGATTAGAACCATCGATGCCCAAAGTTAATCAATTATTTTCATTATCAAATCCAATGGGATTAGATCCGTTGTATTTCCCCATCTTTGACATACTGTGCCCTTTTATTAAAAAGTTTTGATCGTGAAAATGGGATTTATCAAACTCAAGATACACTCCCTTACGTAAGTAAGACATTAGTGATTTCACATTTTCGACAAACCACCTTTTCGACAAACTGCAAACAAATGTGTGTTTTAAACAGCTTGTTTGAAAGAAACAAATAATGTTCTCTTAAAATGTTCTACTAATATAATATTTTCTTCCTTCTATTGGAACTGTTATTGGTTATGGTTGTTCAAATTATTAATAATTCTCCATTTTAATTATATTTGAAGTGTATAAAAGAAGTTCGTCACACTTGAGTGACCCCGTGCATTGTTTTATTTGACAAGTGTTTAGAGACTTATAAATAGCTAATGAAGTGGTATATGGGGAAGTGGCGTAGATTTAATTTTCACATTGGAGGATGAATTTGGTGAGGTTAGAAAGCAATAGACTATTTCATTGTTATCTATTCTGAAACTCCACCTCAATATGAAAAAGAAGTCTAAGTCACTGGTAATTTACCCATGACCGCCCCCCCCCCCCCACGTCTTTACCTATTTAAATGTCCCTCAAATTTAGCCTCAAAACTAGCTCATTTAGAAACAAACCGTGTGATCACTTTTGTGTGACGATCCATGTTTACTCGTCAAATTGAATCAAAATGAAGAATATTAATGATTTGAATAACCATAACAAAAAAGTTTAAAATATATAGAAAGGAACAATAGCAGACAGGAGATTGAGAGATTAATTTTTTGTCTCTTTCAAACAAGTTTAACAAATGTACACATGCACATTTGTTTGCACTTGCACAATGTCGTGTAACCTCAGTTAAACAAGTCTGATATGCATGATCTAAAATTTGAATGAAAAGGTACAGTATGACAAAGATCGGACCTAAATCTCATTGATTTTGATGTTGAAAAACAGTAATGAACATTGGGTATCGATGGGTGGGTACTAATCTTTTTGGGACAGCCTGTACGAACTTTGACAAAGAATGCTGCGTAGATCAAGGAGTGGCTCTTTACCATGTTTACAAACCGTTGATTATCTGTCTGTGATAAAGTACTGTTTACTCAAAAGTGTGTAAGTCTGAAATAGGCTACTTTTAAACTGGATCAAAGTCCTCAATATCTAGACATGATAGCCTTAAGGGAGGGGGTCATTGGCTCTGAACGTCGAGGTCGGTTTACTTTTAAAAGGGGGTGTTTACCCTTTTGATATGAAGTTTATCAAGCGCTGTAACTTTTGAACTATAAGTGTGATGTATATAATCTGATAATAGTATACATTTTTGGAAAGGAACTGAGTCAGAGAAACCATTTTTGTTATAAATTTCACTAAAAATTTCGATTTTTAAAAATATGACCAAAAAATTACTTTTTTGGCTCAAAGTTTTTCGGACCATGTAACAAAATCCGGTTTTGGTAAAAGATGCTGAAATTACACCAAAATCATCTAAAGAAACTTCTCGATTTGTTTGATTTTTTAGACCATAAACGAAAGCTAGTAAACAGATTTGAGGTCATCGACACCAGGATTCTCGATCGCCGCGAATTTTAGAAATTGTATGTTTTTGTCATAAGTATGATGTTTTCTTCTATATACATAATTACGCGATTTGGGCTCGATAATTATTTTTCTAACATACAATGCACAATGTTGTACTTGCGGGACACCTCCTTTGATAGATGAAACTCTGCAGAATTCATCACTAGTATAAGTTCATTTTCATGGATTGACATGATTTTTCAATTATGTGACTCCAAATAACGCCCCCCCCCCCCCCCTCCCAAAAAAGGAGTGATTGCTGGTTCAGTAACGATATAACATAAATTGAATCGGTCAAAATTGCAAATAACAATGTGTAAACCTTAGCATTATTAATAAAGGGTTCAACAAAATAAAGTATACCACTTTGTTTATTGCATATTTTGTGACAAAACAGGCTAAATAAGCATTTAGATGAATCTTTTAGGCATAATTTGATACCAAATTTTTCCCCAAACAACAAAGATAAACCATGATTAGCACCATTTAAAGAAAATTGGTCACTTTTCAAAAGTCACCTTTTCAACGCACGCAAGCCGCGAGAAAATGCTGTGCGTGGCACTTTGAATGGGCGGGAATGAAATGGATATTGATCAAACAGTGCAACTGCGTTGGGTTGTGTCTGAGCGAGCGGGCTATTTGATAATGAACAGGTAACATGTGGTCTTTTCTCCCCGCGTATGTGTATTGAAAATGTGACTTTTAAAAAGTGACTAATTTTTGTTTAAATGGTGCTAATCATGGTTTATCTTTGTTGTTAGGGGGCAAATGTGGTATCAAATTATGCCTAAAAGATTCATCTAAATGCCTATCTAGCCTGTTTGGTCCCCCCCCCCCCCAAAAAAAAATAAATAAATAAATAAATAAAAAAAATTGAATGTTACTCAAAATGACATAAACAGTGGTATACTTTCTTTTGTTGAACCCTTTAGTTGCACTGTACTTGATGATATCCAGAGCAGATTAGTTTTCACCGAAAGAACACCAATAGATATTCAGCTTCATCCTCGACCTGCCATGCTAAAGTTTCTTAATCTCAAAGAATGTATTAAATACATGTCCTTGTTTATACCGGGAAAGGTGCATTTATTTAGCTATGAATACCATAGTTATAATTGGCGAAAGAGCTCATGATTCTAACATCTACATTATAGCTTTCGACTTCGTATGAATTTTGAATTATAAAAATCGAACCGTTCTGTAATTCTGACAGATATTATGGACTATTTTATAAAAATGGTAGATTCCAAGTTTGACTAAAATTACAAGTTTTGAAACTAACCAAATGATTGACCATGTTCGGCGCAAAGCTCAATGTAAATGATGTGCAGGTAATTAGCTGTGTCCTCTTTTGATTTCCACTACAAAATTAATACCCGAAAATATAAAAATAAAATAATGAAAATAATAATAATGTTAGTGGTTTAGAAGTGTGAGCCAAAATGTGCCTCAATCATGGCAAAATTAGTGTCAAAAAGCAACATTTTAATTTTAAAGTGAATGAGTAGGTAAAACTCCGCACAAATAAAAATCTGTATAATTTGAAAACTTGGAGGGAAGTGTTCTTTGACTACGGTTACGTATAATTGTTTATTTCTTCTCATTTCTCAAAAAAATGACTTGGATTACATCATTTGAGAATTCATTTGCTTCTTTCACCGTCTTGATCTTATGCATACCATTGTACTGTTTAGTTGAAACTCTGGGGTTTAAATATCATTTTAATATAAATGACTCTCTGAGTAAGTACTCTTTGCTCCACATTTATCGGAAGGATGTTTTCAAAGGATTTAGCATTCCATGGACAGCTGCCCAAATACTATTAAAGGGGCATTAAGAGATGTGGTGGAGGCAGCGCCCTCAATTACAAAAATATATGATAAAAACTGGGATTGGTATATTTTTACAATTGTATTACATGTATGAACTTACACCTATATGGATTAAGAAAAATCAGCCCTCTTTGTACAACAAAACGTCGATTCAAAAAATGCTGATCGGGCCCGATCAACATTTTACATGGTTAAGGGTGGTATTCCAACATATTTAAAACATTGTTTTAATCAAGTTTGACTGGTTTTTTTTTAGTAGAAACAACAATAATGTTCATCTTGAATTCTGAAGTAAATTAATTAAAATTAAAAATAATAATCAACATGACATTGTGTCCCTGTAAAACAGGCATAACACCCGGCAATTTCAGTTTTTGTTTTAATGAGTGGAAGAATACCCCGGAAGAATACGCTTTATTGGTTTGCCAAATTTGTTTTATTTATTTGGAAAACAATATTCACTCCTGATCATTTCTTTTTTACTGTATATAAGCATTATATTTGTGTTTAAGATCACAAGTTAAATGACGCGCTTCCCATGCGTACTTTTCACTCTGGAGTGTCTAACAAACACGCAGCCTTTATCCAAACTGCAACAATCATTATACTTTTGTTTTATATAATATATTTGTACATATTTATTTCAAATGTATACCAAGTTAAATTTTACACCAGATGTGTTGTCGTGGCGTTCAATATATTCTGGAGATTATTCATAGTCTGTTTCTTGGCCCTTCAAAACTCCCTTTTTCAATTTCATTAGTCATATCTCTAACTTGAGCTCTGAGTTGGATTTTATTTGCGATTTATGATTGGAGAATAACCTGGTACTCCTCCTTGGTAATAAGTCCGACTTAGAGCTGTTGATACAAATCCAGTAGACCGTTTTGACATGGCCACTAACTTAATTTGTTCATGTTTTTCACATTTTTTAAAAACAAAATTACTAATTCCAATGCGAATTATACTCCTAAAAACATATTTATTTACCAAAATGGCACGTAATTGGTGGAACAACCCTGTGATCTCATATCAACATAGTGTACTCCCTCCCCCAGTGTATCTGCAATGTGTTAACAATGCATTAATTTACACACTTTTTATATGGAAGTCTTTTTTCACCCTGTAATCAAGGTCATCCTGTATAATGATTTGAAATATGTATTGTTTAAAATAGTTTGTGAATATCTTCTGCTTTCCAAAAGATTCATTGAGGTTAATAGTTTTGGAGATATTCTAATTGGAAACTGGATTGGTGTCAACAATCATCAAAATGTGATGTAACACGGGGGTTGGCCAGTTCATAATCTTAGGTCAATTAATAACAATCATTAGTAGAAAAGTACAAATGGGGAAAATAGCTTAGAGTAATGAAAAGGTAATGTCATTCTGGCGACTGAAATCTGTCCTGGTTACATAATTTGGAAACGTTAGCATGCGTAGTCAGTTATATTTTCTACAGTTCAACTTATAGCTTAAACACGCTCAATGCAATCGCTATGATAACGCTGATTTATCTATAATTATGTTGTCGTTTTTTAGGATTCTAACAATAAATCAACATGACATACTTAAACGGAATTAGTACGTTGACCTCTCTGCTGCTTTACTTGTTTCCTGAAAACTCAGTGGATATTTGGAATGACGTCATAGGAGAGATTGGTGTTAGATTTGTTCCCATTTTGCTGACAATACTTACAGTATGCATGGTATGGATTGTAGCTACCATGTTATCCAGATGGAGAAGGCATAAGGTAATTTGACAAACTATAGGTCTACTCTCCCCATTCAATCTTTTGATTTAAGAGAATATGTAATCAATAATATCATCATAATATTCAGAATATATTGAGATTCAAACTTAACTTATGATCTCTGTATATTTGGGTAAAAACAAATCATACGTTGTCCCCCTTCCCCGATTTCGACACAACAACACAGCCTGACTGGTTAAGGTTATAGAGTATAGGACAATAAAGTGGACTAATGTTGTTAATATCTGCCTCTATTTAATTTAAATCAGTTGGGGTTTTCTTAAATCTTAAATTCCTTAAACAGCATGAATTAGTAAACTATTTCAGCTTGTCGGATCTGGTTTAAAACTAAATTATCATGAGAATATCTGGAAATATCATGTTTTAATTTGTACCTTTTAAAGATGAAGCCAATATAGTGTAGGAGCATGACTAACATTGAAAAATGGAAATAAGATAAGAATTGTTTAAAAATTTAATAATAGCTTTCAACCATCCAGTAATTTTAAAAAGAAAAGAAGACTAGAACTAAATTGTGATCATACATCACGGATTAGTCAAGGGCGTCGACCGTTGACCTGCTGATGATAGTGTGCTCTTATTTATATGAAATTGACATTTTGACCCCTAGTTACCTCTTTTTGACATTTGACCTCAAAGTCATGGTTGTATTTTTCTTGTTTTATCAATGGGTGCAATATTCAACAAATCCGGTCAAAATTAGAGTATTTCTTGCATTGTAAAATTGTAAAACTGTAAAATTCAATGACCCCTAATGACCCTTTCCTGACATTTTAACCCAAGGTGATTAACCTTTTTTCTTGGCTTATCAATGGGCACATGTCGCAACAAGTTCGGTCAAAATTGGAGTACAGTGTATGCCTTGAAATTTTCCACTGTATATGCCAACGACCCCAAAGTGACCCATAAGCCATTTCAGTTGTATCAGTGACAGTTGTTGTATTCGCACTATAAAGACAACATATGTGCATGGACCCAAAGAATATTTTGAACAATTGTGACAGTATTTAGTCATTTACTCTATTATATTAAGACACGTAGCATTTTGAGTGAAATGTGTGGTATTTGACATTTTGATCTCAAGGGACCGCTTTTTGACCTTTGAACTGGTGTTGTTGATGATTGACGTTTTTCGTGGAAAATCCAATTAAACAAGATGAAACAAGTCTGTAGGAGAGGTACCATTTTAAGCTTAAAATAGGTCATTTTTACATCTGGTGATACCTGTGTGACGGTTGACCCCCTTATGCTTTCTGGCCTGAGTAGTAATTTCACCCAAGAGTATTTTTGTCATTTGAATGGTCAAAATCGGTCAATTGGTTACGGAACTATCACGGGTCTGTTGCCAGAAAGACATAGTAGCAATACGGTACAGTATATTAGTCGATTCTCGACTATAATAATGGTGATTTAAATTGTGCTTCAGATTAACCAATTTTCCAAATGCAAGAAGTGTCGCAGCGGTTGAATTATTATTGAATCATTTAATAAGAAGATCCATGTATATCCCTTTCTTGTCAACTTTTCAGCAAACCAGGCTACCGCGTGACAATTTTATTAGATGCCAGGCAGCTATCCAGATCCTGGTATCTAATACAGTGCCATGCGTGCAGCACACTATCGATGCATGGCACCAGCAAAACAAACTGAAAGGATGCACAACACCAACAATATGCCCACAACGTAAACGGCCATCCACAAAGAACAATTCTTGCAACGAGTGCATAGCCTGGGCGACTGCAATAGAACAACAAGTATACCCATCCACTGCGATCAAGTCACTTCAATGGAAAAATGTCAACCCATCCTTGTTTGGCACAGATCCATTGGAAGTGATGAAACTGTTTATATTCGTAATTCCACCCAACAAGACAATATCGACCATTGGTGACTTTGATACTGGCTCAGTATTAATGATCATGTCAAAGTTCAGTGATTTTCATCAAGCAAATAGGACGGTTTTTGATGCTATTTGTAGGGTAAGATTATAAATCATATGATATTGTTTTAGTGTATCCCTATGAAGAATAAATGTTGCTGTTTCATGAATCAATTTCTGAAACCTGTTATAGCCCAGCGCCAAAGACGATTTATTGAGCAACACCAACAGCATGCTCACTTTCATCACATGACCACTGGTTTCTGTCACCAGTGTCTATTGGTTACCATTTACATTACCACACAGCGAAATGCTTATAATGTTGACAACTAAGAGTCTTTAAGAAAATCCTACCGCAAGTAGTATAGTTGATTTGACTGTAATTCAGTCCTCTTAAAGACCCTATATTTTTTGGAATATTTGTTCTGTGTAGTTACTTTGGCGGACAACCAAAAACATTTGCTTTCAAACATAGTTATTTGCTGGAAAACCTGACATTTTTTTCTAAATTTGTACCTTGCCTGTTGGTACTGTAATGATGCTAACCATGCTGGACTGCACAATAAATCTCCTTGTGACCCAGCGCTAACTTAGGGGCCATATCCAAACTCCAAGTGATTTTATAGCGTTTTTCTACCGATTTTACCCCGAATTCCGTTGTAATACCGGGGTAAAAATCGGTAGAAAAACGCTATAAAATCACTTGGAGTTTGGATATGGCCCCTTAACACTTTGGCATAATAAGCACAAAATGTCCATATAATTTATTTCCAACAAAAATTGTCCCGTTTAAAATGATGAGATATTACATATAATTTCCTCAAAACAACAAGCAAGCAGATAACTTTTGTAGTGACTATATCATTATTTATGTTAGATGTACATTTTAGGGGAATTTGTTAATTGTTATACATTTTTTATATGACATTTTCCCATTTGTACAGGTGTCAGATATCCGGAATGCATTAGCTCACTTGAGGCTGAAAAATAACTTGGAACTTGATGATCAGACGTTTCGTGGATACTGGACTGATATCACTGACCTTGTAAAGTGTCTCAAGGGATTAAAGCGTCAGTATTTCACAGATGGTACAGCACAAGATATAAAATTACAGTTGGCTAGAGTAAGTATTTCCATCATATTTTACACTGTAAGATGATTTATATTTATAGAATTCTAAAATTGTTCACCACAGGCCTAATTAGATTTCAATAAATGTTCTGAACAAAAAAGGTAATGACGAATAGCCCAGCTTACACATAGGATTGGTGCGGAACACGAACTCATAACTTCATATTTACATCAACAGATTCTTAAACTTAAGTCACCAGTACTTGTTATCTATATATCATACTGCAGTTTAAAAACTTGGTCAATAGATTACTAGTAATAAGCGATGGAGGGTTTTATAAACCGGAATGCATGTTTATATGCCGGTTGGAACTTTTTGCCGATCGCCATAAGGGCCTGTGATATTAATACTTTTTTTACAATAAAGCACATTGCACTGCCACAGTGCAACAAAGTATAACAAAAATAGAATATAGTAAGAGATTGAGGGCGCTGCTCTCAATTCGAACAGAAAACTTTGAACAAATATATTTTGCAAGTCTTTAATTTGACACCACTTTTACATGAATGGACGGATAGTCAACGAATGCTGATATGAGTGTATGCATGTTTTGTATAGATTTGCCAGCAGCCCGTATCAGCAGAAATCCAGAGACAAGTATTAAAAACAGTGGATGATCATTTGAGTGACTTCATGAAGAATTTGACTGAAAAGACAAGCTGTGAAGGTAAGCATCAGTTAGATAAATTTAGATTTATCACAATCATTTAATTGATATCCTATGTTACTTTTGAAACCCTGTGTTTCCTTTTGGTGTTCGGCCCATACCATTGCAATAAAGTAGAACAGTATCCCACCACAGCTATATTGCATGTCTTTAAAAAATGTTGGGCTTTAAGATATGTGTTACTTCTTTGGGTGATAGATCTTTTTGGGAATATGGTACTGCTCCTGTCTACTGGCTGTCCCAAAATGATTAGTACCCATTTGATGCCCAAGTTGTATTAACCATTTTGTCAGAAGCTCACAGCCCCAGATGTGAAAATAAATCTAAGCTCTGCTAATCATCAGTCACCCAATACCACTTTCTTACCAATTTAAATATCCCCCAAATCTTAACTCAAGCTAGCCAAATAGAAACAAAGCTTGAAGAGTGACAAACATGTTGTACCCTTCAAATTGAATTAAAATAAAGAATCATTAATTATTTGAACATCCTTAATTAATGACGAGTAGTAGAAGAGATACTAGAACAAAAGTTTTGTTTGTTTCAAATAGTTTTAATACATGTTTGCACTTAAGGTGAAATCACCATCCCTATACACAATGGGGTTTATCCTCAGTTTGATAAGTCTGATTTTCATGATCTGAAATTCTATTGGAAATGTTACAATATTTCAAAGTGGATTACAATCCAAGAACCTACTATCATTGATTTACATGATGAAAGAACTAATGATGGGCATCGATGGTACTAATCATTTTGGAACAGCATGTTGAAAAAGTGTACCTTTTTATGAAAATCAGTACTGCTTTAGCACTATTCCTGACATCTGTAATGGAAGCAGCCTTATAAGGCTTGCAGCCTTGCAAGCATCGCTATGACATGATATTACAAGATACATTCAAATTTTAAACGATTTGTGCTAATATTATTTGTACGTCATAACTCTGGCATTTGGGTCCATATATCAAAATATTACAATTACCCTAACATTTATATACAATGTGTTTGTATTTGTTACTTGTTATTGAATCAAAATTACTGTGGTATAATGTTGTGATGATCACGATAACATGCGATGTGCCCAAGTAAAGCAACAAATGATAACTTTGTAAAGCTATTTTTTCTCTTTTCCCGCTATCCATATTGTGTTACTCTTTTTCTTTTAAACTTCAAGCGTGTGAGAAATTGTTCTAAATGATTATTGATTTTATATTTGGCCGATGATATTGCATTGTCATTGACAAAGGTTATTATAGTGGATATGTATACTGATTGATGGATTAGTTTCTACATTCATTTTCTATTACAGATGAAGAGCTTGGCTTAGAAACGTGTCAAAAGAAGCTGAAGGAAATTTACAAGAATAGAAGAGGTGGAATTAGCTTCCTTCCAGGATTCCCAAAGAAGATGTCATCAGATGAGTTCTTTGTTGATTTAAAGTTACTTAAGGAACAGCATACACCCACCGAAGTTCGATATATAGGATTGAAAACATACACAGATTTATTAAAAATACAGGACAGTAAGGGTAAATGTTTAGATCATGTGATTGTTTCTGGTTTAGCCGGTACTGGCAAGACAACATTGGTATCAAGGCTGGCATATCAATGGGCTGATATCAATAAAGACAATACCCCCGAAGCCTCTGGAGCTACCATGCTACAGTCACCTCATCCCCTCAGTAAATTCCAACTTGTGTTTACACTTGACATTAGACAATTCAAACCTGATTTAGATTTGGTTGATGCAATACAGGATCAACTCCTGCAGCATATATCAAAACAAGCTTTAGCATCATATTTAGTAGCAAATGCGGACAAATGTCTTTTCTTGTTTGATGGTTATGATGAGTTAGGCTTAGATGAGATTGTGCTGAACAGCAAGATGCTATGCGGGGCTCATGTTATACTTACGACTAGGCCTAACACAGTTGAAGAATTCTATGACAAACATCGCGAATCAAAGTATATTCAAGTTGAACTGAAAGGTTTCTCTAAGGAGAGCGCTGCCCAGTTTGTGGAGAAATTCTTTGGGCAACGTCTACATCAAGGTAACGAAGCTACAAGTTTACTCCAAACAATAAATGGAAAGTCTTTCTTGAAGTCATTTTCACAGTTCCCATTACTATTAGCAATGATGTGCCTTCTGTGGAAAGACCAGAAATGTTTGCCGACATCAATAACCTCACTGTATCATCAACTCATGGAGTATTTAGCAAAGCATTCTGCGACACGAATTCCTACCCACATGACCCACAAATCAAGTTATAAGGAAGGCATGCCAATCCCGTCATTTGGTACAACTTACACTAGTTGCAAGCAACTTTTAATTCTGCTAGGAAAGACTGGGTTTGAAGGTTTGATGGATAAAAACTCAAAATTATTATTTAATGAAGATGAATTTGTCTCCATAGATGCCGTACAATATGGATGCATGTTAGGATTGTTGACTACAATTAGTAGGGTTAGTGGATTTGATAAGGTCACTGAGATTTCTTTTATTCATAAGACTTTTCAAGAATTTTGTGCTGCCGTTTACTTGTGTAGTGTGGGTGAGGGGAACTCCCAACAACTCAAGTCGTATTTATTACAGATGAATATCTATGATATGGAGAATGTGCTCATATTTTGTTGTGGAGAAAATGCTAGCAATGTTGTAGAAGATGTATTAAAACATGTTGTTGACTTATCGTGTGAATCAAAACAACAAATTGAGCCATTTGGGATTGGTTATTATAGAGATGACCCTTGGAGATTACCACTGACTCTATTATTTGAAGCTGAATCTCAGTCTGGGTTTATTGAATCATTGCACAATCTATTTGACCCATTGGTCTCACATATCACTTTCGCCAATAAGAGGCATTTACCAGAGGATTATTTAAATGTTCTTGAACATTATATAATTCAAAGTAAAACTCAAAACAATTGGCTTAGGTTTGTCAGGGTAGTTTGTATATATCCGGAATATGATGACTATGTAGCGACGCATGTTATCATGATGATGACGCACATGTCCAATTTATCAACACTGACTATAGAAGGTAGCTACGATACCTGTGATAGGGATTGCTCTGTGTTTATCGCTGCTATCCAGAACAAGATGACTGGTGGGTTACCGACAGTGTTAGATTTTCACTGCATTATATGTGATACAGATGTATAACACAAATTATTACTTACTCAACCAAACCTGAAAATATTGAGTATACCCTTCAGTAAGGGGCACTTCAGATTAGATAATCATACAGATATAGGGGCTCTTGGAAAAGTCTTAGATGAACTTGCTGCAAGGTCAGGTTCGATGAAAAAGCTGTCTGTGAGAAAATGTGATATGAGTCGATTCATACCCAATATACGGGCTAGCTGGACTACACTGATAAGATTAGAGTTGATACAGTTACGTATGACAATGTACAGTTGGCAAGAATTGTTTGAATCCATCATTGATGCAGGTCAGGCAATCCAATTGAAAACAAATCGAGAAGGGAAATGTGATAACGATGTATCAAACAGTACAATAGCAGCATGTCCACTCAAATATTTGGATTTAGATAAGAGTCATATAGGTAATTCATCATTCAAACTCGCAGATGCAATGAAATACTTATCTTCCCTGGAGTATTTAGGATTGAATAGCAATAACTTAGATGAGAGTCATTTCAACGTCATAGGACCAACCTTAAAACACTTGTCTAATTTGACCAAAATTGATATACTGGATAACCATATCGGAAACTCATTTCAGGCAATTGCATGTGGGATAAACAATTGTAAGTGGACTAGGTTAGACACTGAATCAATGAAGCTAGATGATGCAAGTAACAATGCATTGTCATCAATGTGTCTTCCAACATTACAGAGACTGACGCTAAGCAGAAGCAACATTACATCATACGGTGCAAAGGCTTTATCAAAGTCACTCCACTATATGTCAGTGTTGAATCAAATAGATTTGCACTGCAATACCATTGGGTCAGACGGAGCTATAGCCCTGTCATCATCATTCCAGCATACACCCCAACTTTCAAGACTTAGTTTGTGTGCTAATAAAATTGGGCCAGGTGGTGCTATAGGACTGTCAGGCTGTGTCAGCATCATTCCAGCACATACCACAACTTTCAGAACTTAATTTGTCTTTTAATAACATTGGGTCAGGTGGTGCTATAGCACTGTCAGCATCATTCCAGCACATAGGCCTACCCCAACTTTCATCACTTGATTTGTCTGATAATAACATTGGGTCAGATGGTGCTATAGCACTGTCAGCATCATTCCAGCACATAGGCCTACCCCAACTTTCATCACTTGATTTGTCTGATAATAACATTGGGTCAGATGGTGCTATAGCACTGTCAGCATCATTCAAGCACATATCACAACTTAAATGGCTTTGGTTGTTTTCTAATAACATTGGGTCAGATGGAGTAGAGGGTATATTCATGAATATTCATCATCTTCCTAGACTGCTTTGGTTGAGTCTCGAGTCACAAATAAATGACTCGCAAAATGAGCAGAGTGAGTTACTCAAGGCATGTATAAATGCATTACAAGTCAAGTCAAACCCGTCACCTACACATGGATTACAGCACACACGTGACAGTGACAATAAATACTGGTTTAGTATGAACTTACAAAAAAAGGAAATTGGATCAGTTGTAAGTGTAATTAAGAAATACAATTTGAGACACACATAATGAATCGGTCATTAGGCATGGGTTGTACATGTACACAGTGTCGGTTGTACATGTGTGAGAGGAGAAATTTCAGAATTTCAGAATCAAAATTAACGCTTTCCACGCTGCAGGCGTTTGCAGACAACATTCCAACAATTCACATATGTTTCAAAAATTTCAAAATTATTGAATTTCAAGTACAAAATGATCTTGTATTGGTTCAGTAATCCTAGAGATAGACCTTGAAAATTGGGAATGGTTTCTGTAAAATTAGTTTTGTATAATATGGTAACACTAATCATGCTAATAGCCGCGTGGACAGTGTTAATGTTCCAGCATTCAATAAGTCAGAAAATGGCTGTGATGGTGATCAACCTATAAACCATGATGTAACATTATCTGATCCACAGTTGATTGTTATTGTATCCAAGCAGTATGATGGGAATACATATGAACCAAAAGCACATTTATTTTTAACTGAATGAGTATTCCTCCTACCAACTTATATTTAGGCCCTGTGATTTAGGCCTTACGTTATCAGAAGCAAGCACATTTATTTATAACTGAATGAGTTATTCCTTCTACCAATTTATATTTAGGCCCTGTGATTTAGGCCTTACGTTATCAGAAGCACATTTATTTATAACTGAATGAGTTATTCCTTCTACCAATTTATATTTAGGCCCTGGGATTTAGGCCTAACATTATCAGAAGCACATTTATTTATGACTGAATGAGTTATTCCTCCTACCAAATTATTTTTAAGCCCTTGGATTTAGGCCTAACATTATCAGAAGCACATTTATTTATAACTGAATGAATTATTCCTCTAGGCTTTTACCATTTTATATTTAGGCCCTGGGATGTAGGACTAAAGTTATCATCATAAGCATATTTATTAAAAACTGAATGAGTTATTCCTCCTACCAATTTATATTTAGGCCCTGGGATATAGGCCTAACATTATCAGAAGCACATTTATTTCTGACTGGATCAGTTATTCCTCCCACCGATTGATATTTAGGCCCTGGGATTTAGGCCTAGCTTAATCTGAAGCATATAGGATTACCATGCTGTGATGGTGCTACATCAAAGTGAGTGTAGAGGGTGAAAAAATAGTTAAAAGGGTTAACATTTGTGCTAGTGCAGAATATTCGGCAGTAAAGCAATGTACTTTGCAAAACCAAAACGGTTCACTCTTTCGTAACATTTTCAGGCCCTGGGATTTGATTCAAGGGTGAAAGTCATAAGTGACATGATTTCACTCATAGGGTTACTGGAAACATTTGGTATCAGTTTTGCATATCGAGTAGACATGTTCGGAATCCTATAGTTAAAGTCAGAAAATGACTGTGACGGTGTTCCACCAATTACTCATTCATCTCTTCTGTAATCGTTGCCGTTAAGAGGTTCGCCAATTTGTAGCTGCTTGAACTATAGTTCCATGGGTATCTTCCTAATAGTCTTGTTTTATCCTATGACCTAAGAAGCAAGAGATAGCATATCAGGGTTTTCGAGACAGATTGGCCGGTTTACCATTTCAGTATAGGTAACATTTCCAGGGGGTGCAGTGATTTGTGTTAAGTAAGGCATTTAATCAAAATATACAATGTAAAGTTAGGTTATTATTTGTAGTTATAACAATCAAGTGACCTGTGCAAAGAAAACAGTCAGTGTAAATTTGTCATTTGTATCTACATGAATCATAATCTTCAGTGTAAAGTTAGGCATTTGTATCGACATCAATTAAAACCTTCAGTGTAACGTGACACATTTGTATAGCCTATAACAATCAAAACATTCAGTGTTAAGTTAGGCATATAGTACCTACTTGGATCACAACTGTCAGTGTAACCCTCACTGTAATTTGTAGGTATTTGTAAGTGGGTCATTCAATAAGTTCTGCCTCCTACCTCATACCATTACCAGCGCTATTATATAATATTCCACAACTGTAGCTTTGAATCTCAGCTACTAATTTATAGTAAATTGGTCTAAGTACTGGTTGTACTTTTCTGGAGAATATGCAGTGGTCAATTTCAGATATCTCTTAACAATAAAAGCGACTGAATTGATCTAAATATATGCTAATCTTATCCAGAACCAGATCGGGACAACTGTAACCCTCCCCTATGTCATAGGAAACACTGCAAAAGTTATATTTTTTAATAAGAACTGCATCATGCAATATGCAAAACTAAATGGAGGGATTACAAGTTTCTCAAAGTGAGTTGATTTTTCTGATTTTTCTAATTTTTCTACTACATATCGTCAGCCTGCTTCGATAATTGCCTAACTCATTTTTTCTAGTTCTTAGAAAACAACAAAAGTATGAAACCTGTTACCTTTGTACCTGTTACTCATTTTGCATTATTGATGGATGGATATTCATTATGTGGAATGTGCATTTGTATTGTTGATGGCCTCGATTGGCGTGCATGGATGCACTAATCCAAGTCATGAACACAGCCATACAATAATGTGATTAATGCCATGGATTTGTAAATGCAAATTCAATAATGCAAAATGAGTAACATGTTGGAGTGATCTGGTGGCCCTTTTGCAACAAATCTCTTCATTTATCAACACTTTTGATTGGTCAATGACTTAGATATTATAACAGCATGTGCATAATGTAATGAAGTCATGATTTATGCAAAAAACTCAACTTTGCTGAAAAGTGAGTTAGGCAATTATCGAAGCAGGCTGACGATATGTAGGCCGACTATTTACTATCTGATTACCTATTCTGAAGGTTACACGTCAAGAAAACTCATAAAGTGACTATTATGCTAACAATTTAACATATACGAGGCATCACTGGCATGAATTGTAACAATGAAATTGACCGATTAGAAGTATTCCATCCAGTATGTAAAAGGCATAGCAATACATTCGAGATGATATTAAACTATTTGCAAGCCTACAAGAGTTAGTATTGCTTACAATCATATTTTTTCAAGATAATACCGTATTGTATTCAGATATCAGCCATCATTTTCTATTTTCAGTATTAAAATCGTGCTCTTATACCGTATTTATAACCATGCAAAACGGAGAAAAAAACCCAAAAACATGCATTTATTTCTAACTCTTTCCACGCGGCTACTAGTTTTACCATAATTATACAACATTGATTTTCAGAAACCTTTCCAAACTTTCAAAGTCTATCTCAAGGATTACTGAACCGTAATACTAGACATGCTTGAACGTATTTCGAAGCATTTCTCATGGTGATTCCAAATATGGTAATGAAATTCAATAATTTTGACACATTTGAAACATTTTGTGACATTTTGTAATGTCGCCTGCAGACGCCTGCCGCGTGGAAAGTGCTAAGGTAATGTTTCCGTTTCTGTTGTCTAACATATCTCTCTGGCTTTGACCACATCAGAGAACAATTATAGTGCAATAAGTGTATTCTGCTTGCCATATTCACATGTGTATTGTTTTTGAACTATAGGTATATTTAAAAATTGTGTGTCAAAGTTGTTGACATTCCGTGAAGGAATAATAATAATTGTCATGAGTGTAGAACTACGTGTAAAATTGCTGCACATTATAATAGTAAGATATATTATTAACACTTTCCACGCGACTGTTACTAGTTGAACCATTTCAAAACAGATTTTTCAGAAACATTTCAGAAACATTTCCCATCTTTCAAAGCCTATCTCAAGAATAACTAAGCCAATACTAGAAATATTTGTAATTATTTGAATACATTTCTCATGGTATTTCCAAATAGGGTAATGAAACAATAGTTTTGACAATTTTGAAAAATTGTGTGAAATGTTTGAATGTCGTCTGCAGACACCTGCCGCGTGGAAAGCGTTATGGAATCTAGGAGAAATTCAAGAGAAATAGTTTAAACTATTTCTCTTTGAATTTTTCTTTGATTTTAAAAAAGATCTCTATGGCAAACAAGCTGTGAAGTGGATGTTTGGATTGAACAAAAAGTATTGTAAGAAATAAAAGAATTAAGTGAAACTTATGATTAACTATCTGTAATTGTTTAAATGTTGATATAGCTATTTTTTTAGGGTATATTCTGAAATATGTTTTTTTGAAATATAAGTATATTGTGAAAAGGACTACAATCCATGAACAAAATGTGTACACTTCTTTTGGTCAAGCTTAGAGTATAATTCACCTTGTGTGAAAGGTCAATACTTATACAGGCTGTCCCAAAATGATTAGTACCCATCGATGCCCAAAGTTCAATAATGTTTGTCATCAACAAAATCGATGGGACAAGGTCCGTTGTTTTTACATCATCTTTATCATACTGTACTATTTCATTAGAATTTTAGATCATGAATATCGGATTTATCAAACTCAAGATACACTCCATTATGTAAAACATGGTGATTTCACCTTTTTGTCAAAATGCTAAAAAAATTGAGAGCTGTTACAGCTTGTTTGAAAGAAACTTGTGTATTCTTATAATCTCTTGTCTACCTATTACAGCTTGTTTGAAAGAAACTTGTGTATTCTTATAATCTCTTGTCTACCTATTACAGCTTGTTTGAAAGAAACTTGTGTATTCTTATAATCTCTTGTCTACTCAATTATAACCGTGTGTGTCTTCTGTTGTAACTGTTATTAGTTATGGGTGTTCAAATCATTAATACAATACTTCTCCTTAATTCAATTTTACGGGTAAAAGAAGTTTGTTACACTTGAGTGACCACATGCATTGTTTTATTTGACAAGTGTTTAGGGACTTCTAAATTAAGTGGTATTTGGTGAATCACCAGTGGCTTAGATTTCATTTTCACATTGAAGAATAGATTTCGTGAGGTTAAACACTAAGGGATTAAATCCTTTTTAACAAGTTTGTAGGAAATTGCATCTCCAATATGAAAAAGAAGTATAAGCCACTGCTAATTACCCTCGACTACGTCTTTACCTGTTTAAATGTCCCTTAAGTTTAGCCTCATAACTAGCTCATTATAGAAACAAAGCTTGGGGTCGCTCATGCGTGACGATCCATTTTTACTCTTCAAATTGAATCAAAATGAAGTAGTTTTAATGGTTTGAACAACAATATGATACAACAGCAGTTTAAAATAGAAAGGAACCAAATATATTAGCAGACAAGAGATTAAGAGAATGTATTAGTTTCTTTCAAACAACTGTTTTAAAACACATTTTTTTGCACTTTGCCAAAAAGGTGAAATCACCATGTCTTACACAATGGAGTGTAACTACATTAAAATACGTCCGATACTCATGATCTAAAATTCTAATGAAAGGATACAGTATAGCAAATATGATAGAAAACAACGGATCTAATCTCATTGATTTTGATGATGAAAAAATGTATTGAACTTTGGGCATCGATGGGTACTAATCATTTTGGGACAACCTGTAGGATTAGTATTCAAAGAATAGCAGATTCCTTCCCCAACAATCAATGGTGGATCCCAGATCGTGGGTGGATCAGCTTGATTGACAAAGACTCAGCTTTGATCAACATTGATTTAGGGACGAAGGAGGTGGGGGAGGAGGTGGGGGAAGAGGTGGGGGGGGGGGGGGGGCAGTTAACCAACTTCGGACCATTGTCTTGATTGTATAGGTCTTATCATGCTGCAGTGTTGAAATGTTTGAATTTGTTAGAAAAGAGTGAGAAATGGCAGAGTTCTTCCTCTTCATTCAGCAAAAGAAAAGAACACATTTCGTAAAAGCTAAAGATTAATAGAAATAAATACATTTGTTACAATGTTTTTGTTTAGCTATAATATTGTTATTAAGATTTGTCATGTTTTTGTTCGGTTATTTTATTGAATTTTAAAATGTGTGTGTTATAAAAATGTGAAGAAAGAACACGATTGCTTGAATTATGTGTAAAATTATAGTGTTGCAATATGTGGATTTAAAAAAGCAAAAAGTAGAGTGCGGCGGTTCTCACATTATTTGGATCATGACCTAATTGTTCATTGATAACTTGAACACTTTCCACGCGGTTATTAGTTTTACCATTATACAAAACAAGATCGTTCAGATCAGAAACCTTTCCCAACTTTCAAGGTCTATCTCAATAATTACTGAAAAAGTAGGCATGTTTGTACTTATTTCAATGAATTTCTCATGGTGGTTCCAAATTTTGAAATGAAATTCAATAATTTTGACAATAATTTTTTGAAACAGTTTGTGAAATTTTGGAATGTCGTCTGCGGACGTTTGAGGGATATACTATTGATAGTTAATGTTTGTGTGCTATATAATATTGTGCAATGTTTATAAATGTATAAAGAAATTGTAGAAAAATTCAAACAACTACCATAATGTCCATGTGTTTATGTGTGTTTGTTTTTATCACAAAGTTGTCCAAAATTAGACAAATGGTCAGGTAGAAAATGTTCATGCTTTACCATATCAAAACACAACAATGTTTGATAAAATAGTATATAGTACACTCACAAAAATAGGCGGGCCAAATGACTTGAGCCGTGGAAACGAGTTTTTTTTCGCGTTTTGCAAGGGTTAAATCAGAGTCATAAATGCATTTAAAGTACACTAGCAACCAAAAGTATTAGGACACTTGGTTATGGTGTCAAAATCATCCCATATATTCAATTTGGAGTGTAATATTTCACTACGAGTTGAACAAATGTGTTGTTGAATCTCTTCTCATTGATAAATTCATGTTTCCTATAACAACTACTAATTCAATTCCATGGAATTAAAGAAAACATGTGCTCTCTTGAAATCCCCATACAAATGTCCCATTGGAAATAGCTCATGAATAATTCATCAACCTCATTATAGCCAATGTAATCCCTTTCATGGGTAGTCTGACAATTTTGACTTCCTTTCAAAAACACCCTTCTCAATCGTTTGTCAATGGATTCACTGAAGTAAAACTAATCCCAATATTGTCACTAGTCTTTAATCTCTCACACATATTGACACCTGATCTCTTCATTCATCTTCAAAATAAGATATTTGGGAGGGAAATTTAGCTTCATTTTGACACCTTTACTTTCATATTCTAAACGGAAACCAACCAGATTCTCTGTACTTTCTCATAGCACCCACATGACCTGGGCACACTACACAGGGCTATCATTTCATCATGACTTAAGAATTGTTGTCAAGCTATTAACTAAATATACATGTATCAATGCAAAAAACCTTAATCACTGAAATATTGTTACAAATGTTTTCCTTTTAAATAATAATGTCTTAAGTAGGAATATCATCCCAAATTTATTGTAACACAATTTTAAGAACTTTCCATTCATTTTATAACCCTAGAATACCAAAAACCTAACACAGTAGTTCAATAGATTCCCAGTGATTTCTCTCAATTTGCAGCTTGCAAAGTGTCCTAATACTTTTGGTTGCTAGTGTATAATAGACAACCATAGAACTCGTTACCTTCTACAGGACAAACAACATATTTACTCACCACAATGCACGCACGGTCATTTTTTGGGGACCAAAGAATGGAATTGGCCATGCATATTTACCCCAAATTTAGCTTAGCTAGGTGGCTGTTTCCACCATCCAGTCTTTGAAAGGGGAAACTTATAGCAACTACTCTGTCACATGATGTATATCTCCATATACGGCAATTAAACTGCGCCAATAAAGTATCGAAACACTTACAAATGGTCAGATTTATCAGAACCTGAATTAGTATGCAAAAATATAATTAAATAATTCGATTCACAGTTATCTTCTGCGCATTTTGACACCTCTTTTGTTGCGCTATGATGTTGTTTGGCGGATTTATGGGCACTTAAATTAAGTGTCAAAAAATGGGTCCTCAGTTGCCCACCTAAAGGTGTCAAATTGACACCATCATGGGTGTAAAATATGACACCTTGGGGTGTCATATTCATTTTGACACCTAGGGTGGTTACCTGAGGACCCATTTTCGAAAAATGCCATTACACCCCAAATGGGGTGTAATATTGACTCTCTTAAGAGTCATATTGAGATAGAACATGTTTAGGAGCCGGTAAGACTGGTAAGTACCGATCTGCTCCATTTCCAGACATTTTTGATAATAATTATGATACAATTAGCGTAATGTAAGACGTCCGTATGAAAAAGACGACCACTGAGCCAGATAAATCGGGCTACATGTATATGTAATGTTGCACATATCATCGTATGCATGCATGACGAACAGTTGAACACACACACAGTACTAGTAGGTCCATGCACTGACACACAGTCCATCAAAATGCTAGTCTCTGACTATAAAATTGTAATATATTTCATCACTTAGTTGGCGCAATATTAAACAACATGAACAAGGCTTACATTAGGCCCCTTGCAATTAAATGCGAGTTTACTGTTGCCCGCGCGCGTCCAAAAGTCACCCGCGTGATATATGTAATATTTTTAAAATATTTAATTATTTCATTGTTTACAGCTTTTTCATAAGCTTTTTAACACTTTTCTGACGATAAAATTAGCCGATGAGCATTGCAATACTTCCTGGTTGGGAAAACATTTCTGGGAAGTAAAAAACTCTGCACGAACCTTGCAACTGTCGCTTTGTATTGAAATGTGTGCATTTGAAGCATATTCATAGGCACGGCAATTGATTACTGCGCAATCGCTTCAGCGCATGACGTCACATCAAAACCGCCGAACTTCTTTGGAGTTTCCTAGTGCATTCTGGGTCATATTTCAGGTTTGTTTACGATCGCCATCTTTAAAATTCTCCGAGCTAGCGTAACGAAAAAAATTACAAACATTGATCGAATATCTCATTAATATTCAAAATTGGGATGCAAATATGAGTAGACTCCTTTATATAAAAGAAACAAAATGCAAAGCCAAGGCAGTAGGTGGTGGTAGGACATAATTAACAGCATTTGAATCATATTCGTACCTTGGATAATAGTTAACAACGCCGACAATATTAAATCAGGTGACTTTACCCCAAAATATTACAATATTAATATTAAATAGTCACCTCGTCCTGCTTTTCAAAAACGCAACAGTAAACTCACATTTAATTGCAAGGGGCCTTACGCTAATTGTACCATAATTATTATCAAAAATGTCTGGAAATAGAGGAGATCGGTACTTACCAGTCTTACCGGCTCGTAACATGCAGACAAAATGGCGACGAGAAAACGCATGCGTTGATATGTTGATAGACGCCCAATTTGGTGTCAGAATTACACCAATTGGTGTCAGAATTACACCAATTTGGTGTCAGAAATACACCAATTGGTGTCAGAATTACACCAGTTGGTGTCAGAATTACACCAATTGGTGTCAGAATTACACCAATTGGTGTAATGCTGCTTCGACACCTCTAAAAACCGTGAGCTTTCCAGCCAACTATTGACGCCCTTGGAGTTATTTCAATTAATCTGACACCAGTTTTGGTGTAAATGATCACTGAAAGGTGTCCGTCGGACACTTAACGGTGTCACTGTAAATTATGTGCAAACCCATATCATTGACGATTACACCAATTTTGGAGTCAAAATAACACCTTTGTAAGTGTCATTTACAGTTGACTCCAAGAAGGTGTCGCTGTGACACCAATTTATTTTTCAGTGTAGCTATTTTCAGAAGGAGAGTGCTTTTTGTTTACAAATGGTTAATTGGCTTTGTTGTATGTAAAGCTCATGCGAGACTGAGTTCCGATACAACTCGGCTTCCGGATCCGGTAATCAAAATCACGTGATTTATGGATACATTGCACATGACCTCAATAATGTGACGGTTCTGCGTTAAAGGCACCGGCATTAAACAAATCATGTAAACTCCATTGTTCAACAACTCCCCCATACCTTAAAGGTAGATGACCCGATCACATTTTCGTAACACAGAATTATTTCAAACATATACGGAGATTTTCATATCATATGAAAGCTCGTATTTTTCTCATCATCATACTGAAATTTGACGGCCTAAATCGGTATAATAACGGAGAAGTCGATGAAATAACGTCGAATTACCGCGAATGGTGGTAACCACCGATATAGTTTGTGTACTACTCAATGGGTACAGTTCACAGCATCTTGTGCGTCTAAAATAAGAACCATTAGAGCTATGCAACTCAAACTTTGGAACACGACTTTTTTTTAGGATGACCTTTCATGTAGAATAGAAAACTTCAAGTTGAAAATCGGAACATCTACCTTTAAGTACAGTAACAAAGCGTTGTTGATTTGAGATAAACCCACTCTTCATAGGCAAATTAATAGGATGGCAAACCTTATTTGGAAACCATGCAATGATGCAAAATTGTAAACAAACAACAAATGTTCGCAAAATGTGTTCATTTTTTCGCCCGTTTTTTCGGCGTATAAATGCATTTCGCCATGCGATCTTTAAAGTTAGCAAACAGATTTATATAACAAAATGTAGCTATATCCCTGAGGAAAATATTTTTGACGAGGGCCATATGTCACGGATCATTCCTAAAGCCACAATTTTAGCCGGAACGGTCACTACCCAGCACAAGAGAATCGCCATTTTGTATCATCGCGCGGTCAAATGAGTTTCCTTTCATCATCTAATGGACCGTACCACTATTGAAATGGAGGGGTGTGTGTTTTGATTTGATACAAATATTATATATATAAACATGTATCAAAATGTGTTATATAAATTAAACGTATTCTTGATTTAATTTTTCTTTGAAGTTGAAGGTGGTGTGTGAATAAAATGCTATTTACAAAATATTTTAAATTCCACAATTACTTGCGCAATAATTTGTCTTCTCTAATGTTTACTTTTTGCAACCAATTCCATTCAGAAGTTCCCTCGCCCATTTACAGGGAACAGACGATGTCATTGAAGATATTGGTGTTAAATGTGTTCCCATTTTGCTGACTATACTTACAGTATGCATGGTATGGATTGTAGCTACCATGTTTTCCAGATGGAGAAGACAAAAGGTATTTGACAAATTATGCTCTCCCCACCAAACAACAGAATAAATAATAATGGTAACATGACTACCTTACAGACACAAAATGAAATAAAATACAATTTGCCCATAAAATACTAGTTTAGTTACCTTAAACGAAATATCACAGATGTGTGAGAACAAAATTGTTAGATTTTAAATCTTTGAAAGTCTACTTAATTCAAAATAAGCTTATTATGTAAAAAACTTCTTTATTATGATACCACGCAATGCAACAGTATTGATCGGAGCCAGATAACTGTAATAATGTGGTCTGTTTGATATCGACATGCATATGTACACGTATAAGATTTGTGCCTTGTAATTTGTAACATTCTAGACTTCATGATTCTTCAACAAAAGTTACAACTCTTGCACAATTTACAGCCTCTTTGGCAGCAAAATAGGTATCAATATGTAGCTAGCACAATGTTTCAGAAGAGCATGTCAATTACCATAAGATATTCAAACTCAATTAAAGTTATGACGTTTATAATGAGTGTCGACTTCCTTTTTAGACAATGTTCAGCTTTACACGAGTTGTGAATACATTTCGAATGAGGCGCTAAGAATATTTAATTTGAATTAGATTTTTAAAATTTAAAAAGAAATTGTAAGTAGGATAAAACAGCACGAAATAGTCAAAATAGATCAGCTCGTCACATCTGGTTTAAAACAAAATAAGATATTATCATGTGACTATTTCAAAGAGAATATCTGGTAGAATCAGGCAAAAAATCATGTGTTTCTTTGTTTACATTAAAGATAATGTCAAGAAATTGTAGGACCATTAAAGTACTCACGAAAAAGAAATAAAATATAAATTGTAAAATAAAAAAAAATAGTTGATTTCAACCACCCAGTGATTTAAAGGAAAAGAAAAGAAGGTAATGGTGATTTTAAGGTGTCACATTTGTTTACTTGAATCATTAGTGATAAGATTTTAATAATAAATATATGTCTTTATTTTTGTCAACTTTTCAGCAAATCAAGCTACCGTATGACAATTTCATTAGATGCCAAGCTGCAATTCAGATCCTGATTTCAAATACATTGCCATGTGTGCAGCACGCTATGGATACATGGCATGTCCATCAAACCAAGCTTATAGGAACATGTTCAACGCCAACATTATGCTTGAGACAAAAAAGACCATCATCAAGGAACAAATCTTGCAAAGAGTGCATAGCCTGGGCGACTGCAATAGAACAACAAGTTTATCCATCCACTGCGATTAAGTCACTTCAATGGAAAAATGTCAACCCATCCTTGTTTGGCACAGATCCATTGGAAATTATGAAACTTTTTGTATTCGTAATTCCACCCAACAAGACAATATCGAGCATTGGTGACTTTGATACCGGTTCAGTATTGATGGCCATGTCAAAGTTCAGTGACTTTCATCAAGCAAATAGGACAGCTTTTGATGCTATTTCTAAGGTAAGATTATAAATCATATATCATCATTTCGGTGTATCCATATGATGAAATAAAATGCTGTTGTTTCATGAGTCAATTTCTGAAACTGTTATAGGCTATAACCCAGCACCAATGAAGATTTCTTGCGCCACAATAGCATGCTTCACTTTCATCACATGACCACTGGTTTCTGCCACCAGTGTCTACTGGTTCCCATTACCGCACAATGAAATGCTTATAATGTCATTAATGTTGTCAAACAAGAGTCTTCAAGAAGATCCTGCTGACTGTAATTCATTCCTCTTATAAAACCCTGTATTTTTTTAAATATTTGTACTTAAGTTATTTTGATTTTGGCGGACAACCCATAACATTGGCGATAACCTGCTTTCATAACATGGTTATCCGCTGGAAAACCTAATATTTTTTTGTTCTTAATTTGAATCTTGCCTGTTGGTACTGTAGTGATGCTAAGCATGCTGGAATGCACAATAAATCTTACTTTGGCATAATAAGCCCAAAATCCCGGGCACAAAATGTCCAAATAATTTATTTCCAATTTGGCAAATATTGGCCCGTTTAAAAGGATAAGTTATAGTTTTCTCAAAACAACCAGCAAGCCGATATTAACCTTTGTAGTCAATGTATCATTATTTATGTTAGATGTACATTTAGGGGAATATGAATATATTTTTTCTATGAAATGTTTCCATTTTTACAGGTGTCAGATATCCGGAATTCCTTAGCTCACTTGAGGCTGAAAAATAACTTGGAACTTGATGATCAGACGTTTCGTGGATACTGGACTGATATCACTGACCTTGTAAAGTGCCTTCAGGGATTAAAGCGTCAGTACTTCACAGATGATACAGCACAAGATATAAAAATGCAGTTGGCTAGGGTACGTATTTTCATATTTTACACTGTGAGATGATTTATATATTTAATGACTTTTCAAATTGTTCACCACAGGCTTAAAACCCTTAGGATCACTCTTACCAGCCAGATCCTTTGGGAATATCTCAAGGTTGAGATTTCTCCATCTCAACTCTATTTCATCTGTCACCAAATGAACAGGTGTAAGCTAGAGTTCACCCTGGGTGAACTAGCCGGTGTGGACCTTTGCCTTAATGATGAATAGCCCAACTTGCAAAACGGAAAGGATTGGTGTGGGATACGAACCCATAACTGTGTATGAACTTTAACAGATTTTTAAACGTCAGTCCAGGACTCCCCAGCACATGATATCATACATCAGTGCAGTTTGAAAGTTGGTCAATGGATTAATAAGCTATGGAGGGTTTTACAGAACAGGATGCATGGGTTTATATGCCGGTTGGAACTTTAACCGATATTGTTAATAATAATAAGATGATCATTAAGTTTTGAGGCAAAAAACAATAAGCTAGTAAGGGCCAGTGATCTTAACATCATTAGGGCTTAAAATAAGGAATTAAGAACCAGGAGCTACTTTTTACACACATTTGCCCATGGTTCACAGATTTTCCTTAAGCACACGGGGCAATTTGTCACAAATCAGGCAATTGAAGGGTAAACCACAGTTCAAATAAAAGTCATCCTGAAGATGAGAGCAAGGAATAACCAGGGGCAAAAATTTACATAGAGAACCAGGGGTATTTCGAGATTTAGTGGGGGTAGATTTTCTCCTTGGTCCTGCTTATTTCAAGACCACATAGTACCACAAAAATTGAAGATAGTAATAAGATTTAGAGTCCTGCTCTGAATTCGAACAGAAAGTTTGAACAAATATATTTGCATGTCTTTAATTTGACACCACTTTTACTTGAATGGACGGATAGTCAACGATTGCTGATATGAGTGTATGCATGTTTTGTATAGATTTGCCAGCAGCCCGTATCAGCAGAAATCCAGAGACAAGTATTGAAAACAGTGGATGATCATTTGAGTGATTTTATGAAGAATTTGACTGAAAAGACAAGCTGTGAAGGTAAGCATCAGTTAGATAAATTCAGATTCATCACAATCATTTAATTGATATCCTATGTTACTTTTAAAACCCTGTGTTTCCTTTTGGTGTTCGGCCCATACCATTGCAAGTAGAACAGTATCCCACCACAGCTATATTGCATGTCTTTAAAAAATGTTGGACTTTAAGAAATGTGTTACTTCTTTGGGTGATAGATCTTTTTGGGAATATGGTACTGCTCCTGTCTACTGGCTGTCCCAAAATGATTAGTACCCATTTGATGCCCAAGTTGTATTAACCATTTTGTCAGAAGCTCACAGCCCCAGATGTGAAAAATAAATCTAAGCTCTGCTAATCAGTCACCCAATACCACTTTCTTACCAATTTGAATATCCCCCAAATCTTAACTCAAGCTAGCCAAATAGAAACAAAGCTTGAAGAGTGACAAACATGTTGTACCCTTCAAATTGAATTAAAATAAAGAATCATTAATTATTTGAACATCCTTAACTAATGACGAGTAGTAGAAGAGATACTAGAACAAAAGTTTTGTTTGTTTCAAATAGTTTTAATACATGTTTGCACTTAAGGTGAAATCACCATCCCTATACACAATGGGGTTTATCCTCAGTTTGATAAGTCTGATTTTCATGATCTGAAATTCTATTGGAAATGTTACAATATTTCAAAGTGGATTACAATCCAAGAACCTACTATCATTGATTTACATGATGAAAGAACTAATGATGGGCATCGATGGTACTAATCATTTTGGAACAGCATGTTGAAAAAGTGTACCTTTTTATGAAAATCAGTACTTCTTTAGCACTATTCCTGACATCTGTAATGGAAGCAGCCTTATAAGGCTTGCAGCCTTGCAAGCATCGCTATGACATGATATTACAAGATACATTCAAATTTTAAACGATTTGTGCTAATATTATTTGTACGTCATAACTCTGGCATTTGGGTCCATATATCAAAATATTACAATTACCCTAATATTTATATACAATGTGTTTGTATTTGTTACTTGTTATTGAATCAAAATTACTGTGGTATAATGTTGTGATGATCACGATAACATGCGATGTGCCCAAGTAAAGCAACAAATGATAAATTTGTAAAGCTATTTTTTCTCTTTTCCCGCTATCCATATTGTGTTACTCTTTTTCTTTTAAACTTCAAGCGTGTGAGAAATTGTTCTAAATGATTATTGATTTTATATTTGGCCGATGATATCGCATTGTCATTGACAAAGGTTATTATAGTGGATATGGATACTGATTGATGGATTAGTTTCTACATTCATTTTCTATTACAGATGAAGAGCTTGGCTTAGAAACGTGTCAAAAGAAGCTGAAGGAAATTTACAAGAATAGAAGAGGTGGAATTAGCTTCCTTCCAGGATTCCCAAAGAAGATGTCATCAGATGAGTTCTTTGTTGATTTAAAGTTACTTAAGGAACAGCATACACCCACCGAAGTTCGATATATAGGATTGAAAACATACACAGATTTATTAAAAATACAGGACAGTAAGGGTAAATGTTTAGATCATGTGATAGTTTCTGGTTTAGCCGGTACTGGCAAGACAACATTGGTATCAAGGCTGGCATATCAATGGGCTGATATCAATAAAGACAATACCCCCGAAGCCTCTGGAGCTACCATGCAACAGTCACCTCATCCCCTCAGTAAATTCCAACTTGTGTTTACACTTGACATTAGACAATTCAAACCTGATTTAGATTTGGTTGATGCAATACAGGATCAACTCCTGCAGCATATATCAAAACAAGCTTTAGCATCATAT